>AWOL01S0033832.1:44693-82668 GCA_000715115.1 Nicotiana otophora
CCTCGACCATGAGCTCGATCTGGGCTCACATCTGGGCTCAATTTCTGGGTAGAAGCAATTTCCAACAGAAGGAAATTACAGCAGCTGTTCTAGTTCAATTTTTGATCCGTTAACCATCCGAAACTCACCCGAGGCCCTCGGGACCTCAACCAAATATACCAACAAGTCCTAAAACATCATACAAACTTAGTTTTATCTTCAAATCACCTCAAACAACGCTAAAACCATGAATTACACCCCAATTCAAGCCTAATGAACGTTGGAATTTCTAATTTCTACAAATAACTCCGGAACCTATCAAATCACGTCTGATTGACATCAAATTTTGCACACAAGTCCTAAATGACATAACAGAGGTATTCCAATTTTCAGAATCGGAATCCGACCCCAATATCAAAAAGTCAACCCCCCGGTCAAACTTCTCAAAAATAAAACTTTCGGCATTTCAAGCCTAATTGCTCTACGGACTCCCAAATAATATTTCGGACACGCTCCTAAGCTCAAAATCACCATACAGAGCTATTGTAATCATCAAAATTCAAATCCGAGGTCATTTACATATAGGTCCATATCCGGTCCACTTTTCTAACTTAAAATATTTAATTATGAGACTAAGTGTCTCATTTCACTCCGAGTTCCTTTCGGACTCAAACCAACTAACCTGATATAACATAATATAGCTGAATAACACGAAAAGAAGTAGAAATGGAGAAAACGGGGTTATAACTCTCGAAACAACTGGTCGGGTCGTTACAGTGTATATCAATGACAAACAAGGCAGGAAGCATAAATAACGTCAAGGGGAGTGTTTAAACAAATATTTCAAATGTATCCCAATCATAACTTTCCAAGCCAACAATAGTTCAATAAGCCCACACGAATCTTTTTATTCAAGTATTCGAACAAATTTCACAAATGATCTACAACACAACAACAACAACAACAACCCAGTTTAATCCCACTAGTGGGGTCTGGGGAGGGTAGTGTGTACGCAGACCTTACCCCTACCCTTGGGTAGAGAGGCTGTTTCCAAATGACCCTCAGCATCCTTCCCTCCAAGAACTCCCCACCTTGCTCTTGGGGTGACTCGAACTCACAACCTCTTGGTTGGAAGTGGAGAGTGCTTACCATCAGAGCAACCCACCTTGTCAACACAAGTATAGAATCTACAACACAAGTATAGAATCTACAACACAGTTTATAGCATATTTTACCCTCGAGCATGGTTACCCTGGCACATGCATATATGCGCGTCACCTCATATATGTATCACCCCTGCATGTAGCAAACAATGTCGAATAGTAGGAAAAATTCCCTCAACAAAGTTAGGCAAAACACTTACCTCAAAGAAGGCAAACCGATAGTCAAAATGAATGCCTCGGGTGATATGACCTCCGGGCGGCTCAAATCTAATCAAAATAACTTCAAAGCACAAATAAAACTCGTAAGAGACTACTCCGGATCATAAAGTCTCAATTTTTAACAAAGTCTAAAAATCGACCCAAAAGTCGACCCTCGGGCCCGCACCTCGAAACTTGGCAAATTTCACAAAATACGGCCACCCATTCAAGTACGAGTCCAACCATACTAGTTTCACTCAAATCCTACTCCAATTCGATGTTCAAAACTCAAAAATTCATATTATAAACTTTAGGCCAAAACCTCCAATTTCCTCTATACAATTCGTAATCCAATTACCAAAAACGAGGGGTAGATTCGTGATATAAGATCAAAAATGAGTAGAGAACACTTACTCTAGTCCACAAGATGAAAATTGCTCCGAGAATCGCCTCAATCCGGGCTTGGAAATGTTAAAATGAAGTCAAAATCGCAATTTTTAAAAGAACACTGCCCAGGTCTTTTATGCATCGCGAACGCGGAAGAACTATCGCGTTCGCGAAGAAGAAAATAAAAGCTGCCCAGAATACCCTTCGCGAACGCGAGAAACGGGACGAGAATGCGATGAACAAGGGACAGGACTTACGCGAACGCGTAAGAGACCCGCGAACGCAAAGAGGAAAATGATCACTAGTGCCCGGGGCCTGGTTTGCACTTCGCGAACGCGACATATGGAATGCGAACGCGAAGAAGGAGGTGTCAGAACTTTGTGAACGCGAGAGGGTAGCTGCGAACGTGAAGAGGAAATATTCCACCCTCCAAAATAACACTACGCGAATGCGAGTGCAAGGAAGCGAACGCGATGAAGGAAAACCAGGTGACAGATTCAGCAGTTCAAAATAGGAGGAAAATGTCCCGTAGCCTACCCGGAACACACCCGAGGCCCCCGGGACCCCGTCCAAACATACCAACAAGTCCCATAATATAACACGGACCTACTTGAGGCCTCAAAACACACAAAACAATATCGGAACGATGAATCACATCTCAATTTGAATTCAATGAACTTGAAACTTCAAACTTTCACAACCGATGCCGAAAAATATCAAATCACGTCCGATTGACCTCAAATTTTGTACACAAGTCACATTTGATATTACAGACCTGCTCCAACTTTCGAAATCGGATTCCAACCCCGATATCAAAAATTTCACTTCCGGTCAAACTTCTCAAAAATCTTCAAATTTCTAACTTTTTCCAAACGACTCCAAAATGACCTACGGACCTCCAAATCCATTTTCGGATGCGCTCCCAATACCAGAATCACCATATAGAGCTATTCACAGACTCAGAATCCCAAACGGATATCGATAACATGGAAATCCACTTCAACCTGAATATAATGAATTTCTTCCAAAATGCTAACTTCCACAATATGTGCCAAAATGCTCCCGGGTTATCCAAAACTCAATCTGAACATATGCCCAAGTCCGAAATCATCATATGAACCTGCTGGAACCTTCAAATCCCGATTCCTAGATTGTTTACCCAAAAATCCAACCTTAGTCAATTCTTCCAACTTAGAGCTTGAATCTTGAAGTTCATCCTTCCAAATAGATTCCGGATAACTTGAAAACCAACACCGTCGATTTACGCAAGTCATAACACATCATGCGGAGATGCTCGAGCTCTCAAAACTTCGAGCGAAGTGCAGATTTGCAAAACGACCTGTCGGGTCATTACAATTGTAATAGAATGGTAAAAATTAAAAATAAAAATGAAAAGAAAAAACTTAAATTATTAAGGGATAATTTGAAATATATATATTTATGGTGAGAATAGTTTTATCATGAATAAATTGATTTTCTACTTTTGCTTTTTGGAAGAAGCTAGAATTTTCTGCTTCTTTCCAAAAGCAGAAAAACGGCTTCTTCTGCTGACCAAAAGTACTTCTCTGTATTGGCCAAACAACTCAATTTTTTTAAAAAGTACTTCTTTGGAGAAAAAAAGTACTTTTGGCCTCCCATAAGCTTGGCCAAACATGCTCTTATTTATCTGTGTACGGTCAAAACCGATTGAGTCAGTTGTACAGACTAGTCGAGACGATAATGTTTCAATCAAAGGGTATCTGCATGACAAGCTCGGTCGAGGTGTGAAGTAAGGGCGTCGAGCTTCGAGCTCTAAGGCCGATCAATGACAAGCTCGGTATTATTATCGAGCTCATATCCAAATTGAACTACGAGGCAAAGCGGAGATTATCGAAGATTCATAGACCGACCAACACTCACCCCGAATATCGAGACCCTAAGTCAGAATCGAGCTCAAACCAAGGACGAAGGCTCGATCCAATACCGAGCTCGATCCAGTATCGAGCTCGCAGACAAGAGTCGTTGCAACCGCACTATGGGAGAGAATCTTGGCGGAAATCAAGGAAAAGACAATTCATCGTGGGTCCTCCACTATATATTTTTATTATTATAGATAAAGTACGATCCCTCTAATATAAGGAAGAGGGGGGAGGGATGTTAACACATTTTGGGAGGATCACGCGGCCTTGTTCATCAACATTTCCTTTTTCTCTACCTTATATTTCATTCTATTTGCCAAATATAGAGATTTTTACATTTCACTCTATAATTTGTATCAAGTTATATCACGTGTCCTTAAAACCATACACAAATTTAACTCTATCTGATTTTTCGGATAAACAGTTTGGCGCCACCATGGGGCTAAGGATAATAGTGGTTATTTGATACGAAACTGAAAAAACACGCCATTGTGTTCTACGTTGGTTTCCGAAAATATCTTAAATTTCGGGTTAGCAACGACTAACTATCAATCAAATGGCTTCACCAAACGACAACGTAGCCGGTCTTCAAGATAAAAATAATAACTTGACACCCAGTACCGAAAGACCAATTGTAAATGCCATTGAAGCTCGAATCGGGGTGCCGATAGATATCAATTCGCATGTAGCCATTGGGGCGAATCTACATGTTGAACCCGAAAATAGCATTCATGGTGGCACTCGGCCTGCCGCTCCAGATACCCATAACGTCGATGAAAATGGCGTTATCTGGTGTATGATTTTCAAAATGTTGCAAGCCCAACATGCAGCAATAGCTCAGTTGCAAAGCCAAACACAGCTACAAAGCAGGCCGAAGCCCAATTCTCCTCGAGAAATCACCCACAGAACGGAGCCAGCCATAGTGAAGTCAAATGAGCAAGAATCGGGGACTACTCCCAAAATTGCTAAATTGCTCGAGGAACTCACAAAGCGAGTCAAAGCCAAGGATAAAAATGTAGAATCATATAACTCTAGGGTCGATTAGATCCCGGGGGCTCCACCAATGATAAAAGGGTTGGATTCCAAAATATTCGTGCAAAAACCTTTTCCCTCGAGCGCGGTCCCAAAACCAATTCCCAAAAAATTCCGTATGCCCGAAATACCCAAATATAATGGAACGATCGACCCCAACGATCACGTCACTTCTTACACGTGTGACATCAAAGGCAATGATTTGGAAGATGATGAGATCGAATCTGTATTATTGAAAACATTCGGTGAAACCTTGTCAAAGGGGGCAGTGGTATGGTATCATAATTTACCATCTAACTCTATTGATTCTTTTGCTATACTTGCAGATTGCTTCATAAAAGCACATGCCGGAGCCATAAAAGTCGAGACCAAAAAGTCGGACCTGTTCAAGGTAATACAAAAGGATAATCAGATGCTATGGGAGTTCGTATCTCATTTTTAAATTGAACGAATGGATCTGCCACCACTCACAGATTATTGGGCTGTTCAAGCTTTCACTCAAGGTCTAAACGAACGGAGCTCGATGGCTTCACGGCGGCTGAAGCAAAATCTGATCGAGTACCCAGCTATTACTTAGACCAATGTGCATAATCGATATCAATCCAAAATAATAATCGAAGATGACCCATTGATTTCTAGGTCCGTTACTAAAAGAACTACCAAGCAAAGGTCGACTAGAGATCGATACTGGCCATATAGCAGAAATCCTCCAAACCCGGTCTGATAAAATGGCAATCAACTACCAAGTAATTGGACCGTGTAACGCCTAAAACGATACTACTGCTGAGTATCCGAGGCCTCTTTAAAATCAACCTCGTATACTGGGGGGCTTTATCATTGAACGTATCTTTGATGATTATCAAGTTCGGTGCAAAGGAAGTTACTTCGTTATTTCATGACAAATAGTGTCTCGACAGGAAACGTTGTAAGAGCCAAATGGTCAAAACGAACCATGCTTATGTTGTTGGCCCGAGCCCCGATGCAAAACATGAACACATGTATAATGACTTGCAAAGAAAGCCCTCTTCTCTACCGATATCCTATATTCAAGATTTATTATGAAAACGGGATCGAGTTCGAGCAAGCACTCACTCGATCACTAAGCCTACGGGCCAAATTGCATCGAGTTCGAATCATTCACTCGACTGCTAAGCCTACATACTACTTTTATTTCGAGTTCGAGTAAGCACTCACTCGACCATTACGCCTACGGGCTACATTACATCGAGTTCAAATCATTAACTCGACTACTAAGCCTACGTGCTACTTTTATTTTGAGTTTGAGCAAGCACTCACTCGACCATTATGCCTACGGGCTACATTACATTGAGTTTGAATCATTCACTCGACTACTAAGCCTACGGGCTACTTTTATTGCGAGTTCGAGCAAGCACTCACTCGACCATTATGCCTACGGGCTACATTACATTGAGTTTGAATCATTCACTCGACTACTAAGCCTACGGGCTACTTTTATTGCGAGTTCGAGCAAGCACTCACTCGACCATTATGCCTACGGGCTACATTACATTGAGTTTGAATCATTCACTCGACTACTAAGCCTACGGGCTACTTTTATTTCGAGTTCGAGTAAGCACTCACTCGACCATTACGCCTACGGGCTACATTACATCGAGTTCAAATCATTAACTCGACTACTAAGCCTACGTGCTACTTTTATTTTGAGTTTGAGCAAGCACTCACTCGACCATTATGCCTACGAGCTACATTACATCGAGTTCGAATCAATCACTCAACTACTAAGCCTACGGGCTACTTTTATTGCGAGTTCGAGCAAGCACTCACTCGACCATTATGCCTACGGGCTACATTACATTGAGTTTGAATCATTCACTCGACTACTAAGCCTACGGGCTACTTTTATTGCGAGTTCGAGCAAGCACTCACTCGACCATTATGCCTACAGGTTACATTGCATCGAGTTTGAATCATTCACTCGACTGCTAAGCCTACGGGCTACTTTTATTTCGAGTTCGAGCAAGCACTCACTCGACCATTAGGCCTACATGCTACATTAAATCGAGTTCGAATCATTCACTTGACTACTAAGCCTGCGAGCTACTTTTATTTCGAGTTCGAGCAAGCACTCACTCGACCATTAGGCCTACATGCTACATTAAATCGAGTTCGAATCATTCACTTGACTACTAAGCCTGCGAGCTACTTTTATTTCGAGTTCGAGCAAGCACTCACTCGACCATTAGGCCTACATGCTACATTAAATCGAGTTCGAATCATTCACTTGACTACTAAGCCTGCGAGCTACTTTTATTTCGAGTTCGAGTAAGCACTCACTCGACCATTACGCCTGCGGGCTACATTATTTCAAGTTTGAATTATTCACGAAGCCTACGGGCTACTTTTATTTCGAGTTCGAGCAAGCACTCACTCGACCATTATGCCTACAAGCTATATTACTTCGAGTAAAATTACTCATTTCTTCGAATTCAAACGAACACTTGACTATTTAAGGCTGAAGGATGTTCGAGCCCGATAAAGCAAAGGGGACTACCCACAAGGCCCGAAGGCAACAAAGATTAAAATTCAAACTATCCATTTATCTTGAAAGGCTATTTTGCTTCAAAAGGAAGAAAGATCTATATTTACAAATTGTTTGTACAGAGGCGGCTACTCTGCCAAAAGGAAGTTCTTTATACAAAAATGGAAAGCGGTATCAAAAGAACGCAACAAACGACCTAAGGCCCTAAATGACTCAATCTTCATCGGAGGCCGTATTCTCGGCATCGTCCTCATCTTTAAACTCCCCCGAGTCATCGGAGTCCTCCTTAGGAAAGGCCAACCTTCGAGCTTTGTTCTCCTCCGCCCTGGCGACTTCAATCTCGGCCCCAATATCGAAGCCCTGAGCTCTGACCTCCTCGAGAGCTTCTCTCCGATCTTGCCATTTTGCATGTTCGACCATGCTCTCAGCTTTGGCTTGGTTAACCTCGACATCGATCCTGAACTGAGCCACTTTGGCATCAGCACTTTTATTGGCCTCGATCACCTCAGATATGACCACTTCATGTTCTTTAGCCAAATCTGCTTTATCTGAAGTGGCCAAATCCAACCGATGCTGAAGCTCTTTCATCTTTTCGATCAGCCCCGAAGCATTTTCTTTCACAGATCGAAGCTGGGCATCAGACAGCTCCAACTGAGCTTGAACGACTTCCTTTTTCGAGGCAAGGATATCCATACACTTTTTAAATTCTTCTGCCTCGGCCAGTAGTGCATCTACCTATGAGTTAAGCCGCCCAATTTGCTCGATCCTCTGCCGAACCTATAGAATCGGATCGTTAGTGGTTATCTCTTCTTCATCTTCACTATCATGGAACATTCAGAATACCTGCTCAGCCATCTCCTCATGCTCTTCCCGAGCCACTATCAAATCAGCTAGAAGTTTTTCAGTAAGGAGCTTGTACGAGTCACTCTTCTTAGTGAGGCTCCGAACCTCGGAATCATGCTCCTCCCGAATTCGAGGAAAGGCCTCGTGATGCAACACCGAAGCCTACAAACAAAAGGAGAAACATTAGAATTACCTACAATTCTATGTGTAAAAAAAGCGGCAAAAATGCCATCAGAGTTACCCGATTGAAAGCATGTTGGGCCTCATTAAAGAGACAGGCGGGCCCTACCGCATTCATTACTGATTGATCTTCTTCGGTCACCAAGGATCGAAGGTAACTGGCAATCCCCACAGGGGAAGAAAAAATTCGGGTATCCGCAGGTACGGAGAGCACTATCTTCCGCCTTCGGTCGGGATCGATACTCGGGGCCAAAAATCGGTCCAACAGTTTATGAATCGATAAAGGCTCGGTAGAACCCTACCAAGATGCTTTTTTGGGTACCGGCATTCCCACAAAATCGGTAACCTCCTCCGAGGCACCTGACTCGAGCCCCTCCAGAAAACCATGGATATTGGCCGACTCCTGAATACCCTCATAGGACCGATCCTCCAACATGATAGCCTCTCGAATTATGGCATCCGAAATGTGAGAGGATCCGCCAATGTCAACTATCCCGTACTCATCCCTTGAAATATCTTCTACTTCCCGAGAAGATCCACCCTCGGTATCCCTTCCAATCATCTTAGCTCGAGAAGGGATAATCTCGGCTTCTTCTTGTTCTGGGATTATGGCCAAGGTTCCTTGATTTGCTTCCACCAAATTGGAAGACTGTTGAATCAAAACATTAGCCCGTACGCAGGCTAAATTCTCCTCTCCTTCTTTGAGATCGTCCCTTAAATGGCGGGCCACTTCTGAAGACATAACACCAGAGCCCACCTTCGGCTTTCGAGATCTCTTAGCATGTTTTTCCTTTTCCGAGCTCGGGGAGCCCGATACGTCTTTTCTCTTCTTTTATTTTACCTGCTTCAGGGCAGGAACTTCTTCGCCACCAGATGGGGGCCTCATGAATACATCTTTCCTGAGTCCTACAAAAGGGAAAAGGGAGATTTACTATACAAACCGATGAAGAGACAAATCGACAAAAAGATTTACCATGACTGCGGGCCTCCCATCGACCCTTTCATAATTTGACCCAAGCATGCTCGGAGTACGGTCTCTGTAACACCAGACTTTCGACCCATTGTTTAAGATCCGGGATTGGTTCCGGCATTCGAGCTACGACTGTGATAAGAAAAGAAAAATGGATCAACAAAATAAAAGGCAATCACAAAATCAAAACGGGCAAAGAGAAACGTTTACTCATGGCTCATATTCCTTTTCTCGGGAAATGGCAAGTCATCGGCAGGGATCAGGTCCGAGGTTTTGATTCGAACAAAATGGCCCATCCAACCCCGATCTCGAGTCTCGTCTATGATCGAGAATGGAGCTTTGGTTTCTCGACGAGCAAGCTTGATCAACCCTCCCCGATAAAGTCGGGGAGTGTAAAGGCGCATAATATGATCGAGGGTGAAGATATGCCCTTAGACCTTGCTCGAGAAAAATCGAAGAAGAATCACTATCCTCTAAAAGGAAGGGTGGATTTGGCCAAGGGTCATCTCATACCTCTTACAAAAGGCAACAATGACAGGGCCTAGAGGTCCCAACGTGAAAGGATAAGTGTAAACACTTGAGAACCCTTCGACGTGGGTAGTAATTGATTCATCAGGCGATGGGATTACTACGAGTTTATTATCCCAGTTGCATTCTTGTATGACTATATCGAGAATATTTTCGGTAATTGAACATTGGTACCTTGACATCGGCTCACACCGACCCAGTATCGGAGAAGGCTTTTCAATTTTAAAATCACCTACAGTCGAATACCCTACCGGAACAAATTCCTCAGGGCGGGGCTCTTCCACATCCTCGCAACCACCAGCTCGAGATGAAGAAGCGGTTTCTTTTTGCGGAACAGTTTTAGTCGTTTTTTCTATTTAAAATTCCTTGAACAAAGAATTCAAGTATTTGGTGTTTTAATAAAGAGTTTGCAGTAAAACTCACAGATTTATAGGCAGAAAACTCAGAAAAGACGAAAATAAAGTTAGAAAATTTGGAAAATTGAAGACTTAAAAGTGATGAATGGTGGAAGAAAAGGCTATTTATAGATTGAAGCAATGACGGTTCAATATCAGCGATGGCTGACCACCGTCTGACACACATTACATGCCTTGGTAAAACCGAACCGATAGGACAGCTATCATATACGTCATAGTCGGGATCGATGTAAACGTCAGCATATATCTGATCGAACTGTTGGGAAACATATCATTTCTTGCCACATCCTTTTCCGAGAAACAAGGGGACTATCTATGTATGGTCAAAACCGATTGAGTCAGTCGTACGGACTGGTCGAGACGATAATGTTTCGATCAAAGGGTATTTGCATAACAAGCTCGGTCGAGGTCCAAAGTAAGGGCGTCGAGCTTTGAGCTCTAAGGACGATCAATGACAAGCTCGGTATTATTATCGAGCTCATATCCAAATCAAATTACGAGAAAAAGTGGAGATTATCGAAGATGCATAGACCGACCAACACTCACCTCGAATATCGAGATCCTAAGTCAGAATCGAGCTCGAACCAAGGCCGAAGGCTCGACCCAATACCGAGATCGATTCAGTATCGAGCTCGCAGACAAGAGTCATTGCAACCGCACTATGAGAGAGAATCTTGGTGGAAATCGAGGAAAAGACAATTCATCGTGGGTCCTCCACTATATATTTTTATTATTATAGATAAAGTAGGATCCCTCTAATATAAGGAGGGGATGTTAACACATTTTGGGAGGATCACGCGGCCTTGTTCATCAACATTTCCTTTTTCTCTACCTTATATTTCATTCCATTTGCCAAATATAGAGAGATTTTTATATTTCACTCTACAATTTGTATCAAGTTATATCATGTGTCCTTAAAATCATACACAAATTTAACTTTATCCGATTTTTCGGGTAAACATTATCATAAATTCTCATTTAACATGTGATAAAAATAAAACCCATAACTTTTTAATCCCTTTAGTGCTAAATCTATTAATTCCATTCTCTGGCTAGAAAATAGAAGTACCCGTCAAAAGTTTTGAAGACATGGTGTTCGGCATACAAACCGCAAAGTAATTTTGATTAAGTAAAGAAAAAGAATTGACCCCACAGGCAAACCAAATAGTCAAAGCAACCATCGTTCAGTAATTTTTTTTTTTAAAAAGAAAGCCACTAGGCATTGTGCCTAGGGTTGATTTTCATATAAATAACAAAAATTACAACAATAGAAGGGGACATGGACCTGACCTCCAGAAATGTGATGTTAGAGCATTTAGTTGTCCAAATATGACAACTAAATGAACCCTGGATGCTGTGATGATTAAGACCTATAGTGATGTACCAATTATCTATCCAATGGTGGTAGATAACTAGATGTACAAAATCAGAGTGAAATAAACCTAGGTCAACTATACAGAAATGCACAAGTGATCTTAACTCTACTGAAGTAGTGAGATGGAAGATCATCTTCCCTATGTTACAAATCCTACATCTAACTAAAATATAGAAAGGCCCGTGGAGGGGTGACAAAAAACATGTGGTAGTGGAATGGGCTATCTTCAATCCTGCTTTGGCATTAGAGACAAGGAAAGCAAGATTGAAGATAATTATCAAAAGGATCCAATAAAATGGACTGGAGAGCTGCTGCTTGTTATTGTTGACAGAAGGGAGTGAACACTGTCTTTCTTCAAATGTCCACCAAGGCTTATGGCTGGCAACTAGCTGCTGACTGCTAGGTAAGAGATTGCCATGGGTAGACTCTTGTTGCTGAGAGCTGCTGACTGAAAAATGTATGGTAACTAGAGTTGATGACTGAAAACTAGAATTGGTGGCAGGTTTCTGTAAATGGACCTGCTGCATAGAGATAGGAGAATGAGAGGTCTCCTGTTGGTGTTTTCTTTGTGGAAGCATAGGGCAACATAGTTTGGGAGTTTGCTATGAATGTTGTTGCTTCATGGGATCAGTAGAAACAGGGATCTCCTGGAAGTGTTTGCTTTGGAGCTGCTGTTGACATAATGGTGAAGGTAAGCAATGGTGATTGTGTGTGGAGATGAGTTGAGAGTTGGATTGGCAGACTTGGTAAAATTGATGCTCTTTTTGCAAAATGAGTATCTGAGATGCTGATACCACTGACTGAAAGTGCAGCAATTGACCAAGCCAGTTCCATGTACCTACACAAAATAGCAAACATGTTAGTGAAAGAAGACCCTATTTCCCGGTTCTTGTGGGGCCTGGAAAGAGGGATGGTATCTCTGCTGTTGAATGAGAAACTGTTTGCACGTTCTTGTGTTGGCTGCAGACAATTTGATGGATGTTTCTGTGGTTGAGAAGGTGAACAATAGGTGGGAAGGTACATGTGTAGATATAAAGAGTCTTATGAAGGGCTGAAGTTGGAGCTGTTGCTTTATGGCAATGGTGGTGTGCTTCATCCAGTTGATATATTTCCAGAGGAATGAGTATCATGGTTGCTACTACCACACTCTGAAGATATATCAACTAGTTGAGCTTGAGAAAGAGGATGGAAACTGCAAAAGCGAGAACAGTATTAGGTAGAAATTGATCATTTCTGCCCAGAGTTATGGATTTGATGCTTTCTTGAGGTTTAGTGTTTTCTGCATTCAGATTCTTGTGTAGACCGATGCAACATGAATGAGGGTAGGTGATTCTTGACTGATGTCTGTAGGTGTTTGGTTGGTTATATGAGCATTTATGTGGGTTGGGGGAAAGAAAGAGGGTGCTGTTGTGTCCTTGTTTGGATAGTGAAGAGGGCATGTATCTGTGGGATCCAATTCCATGTCTTATAGGGTGAACCTTCTTCTCTCTATAACCTATATCCTTCCTTTGTTCAGATTCAAGGAGAATGAGCACAAAGGCTAATACCACACCCTGAAATAACAACAAAAAGCTGAGTAGGTCATAGGATAGAGAAACCTACAAAAGAGCAAACAGAATTAGTGAAAACCTCATAAATGTACAGTTCCACAGGAGGGAGGAACTGTTGTTATTGGTGCTTCCATAGTCAGTGGTAATTTAGAATGTTGTGAATGTCCCACTATGTTGATCATGGTCGACCATAAGCATTAGAATTGTCAAGAAGCATATGTGGTAGCAATACCAAATCTGCTTCAGGTGCAGTAGCCTATTGTGATGGAAACCTTATTTTCCTCGTCTTCTTATGCCTGAACGCTGGGGTACCTAGGGAGTCCTGCAAGATCTGACCTCTTATTTGATTTGGCAATGAGGAGAGTGAGGTATAATTGGTAAGAGTTGAAAATTGATGGGTGATCTTTGACAGAGAGTCAGCATGACAGTTGGCTTCTCTATATGTGTGTGAGAATGTGAACTCCTCACACTGATGATAGATGTTTGAGAGCTGTTGAAGTTTCATCTTCATGGTATATGGAAACCCTTTTCCATTGTTTAACCATTTAACTATGAGAGCAGAATCTGATACCAGGTGGATCTTAGAGTATCCATTACTCAAACACCATTGGATACCTAAGAGAGCTGCTTCAATTTTTGCAAGGTTATTGGTACCTTCCCCTAATAGTGCAGCAATGACATGTATGAAGCCACAATTATGATCCCTAATAATCACCCCTGCACCAATCTTTCCTGGGTTTGTAAGTGCACTCCCATCACTGTTGATCTTTACAAGGCTATGGCTTGGTTTCTTCCAAACTACCTGGGTGGAGATGGTTTGGTGATGGAGATTCTCAATGAAGGAGTATAAATCCTGCCATCTGACGGGCCATTTGATTTCTGTATAGTTCGCTCGAAGCAAGATGTTGATGTCAGAGTTAATGGAAAATAAAACTCTGGTCAAAGAGGATGGTTTGGCTCCATATTTGGTACTGCACCTATTCTTCCACAAATTCCAATATATTATGATAGGCAAGGTGTTTAAGATGAGTCTTTATACTTCATTGTGACTACTGAGAAGCCACCACTTCATCAAAAGTATTCTGAGTGGCATGTCTTCAGTTTGAATTCCAATTGGCCCTCCAAATGTCCTCCACATAATTCTGCAAAGTTACCCATACTAAAGAGGTGGTCGGCTGTTTCACTAGAATGAACAGAGCAACAAACACACCTAGAAACAGTAGGATTGCTAAAAACTAGAACCCTGTCATCAGTTGGGAGTTTATTTATGAGAGCTCTCCACAAGCAAAAGGACCATTTGAATGGAATATTTTTGTGCCATGTCATCTTATTGGATAGGTTGGGTTGATTTTTTTTTTTCTGATTAATTCCCATGCAGTATCACAGGTGAACCTACCATCAGTAGTAGGGGTCCAAATGATTTCATCTTGCAAGTTGTTGTTGAAAACGATAGGGATCTGAGTGATCAAATGGATCATGTGAGGTGGGGCACTCTCATTGATTCTTTGAAGATTCCACTGGACATTGTTCCAAAAATAGGATACTGAAACATTCCCTGGTCTCCCTCCTTCATTTCTATGAGCTGCTAAGGGGCCTGACCCCAACCAGTTATCCCACCAAAAACTGCAGTTTCCAGAATGGAGTCTCCATTGGATGTTCTTTGCAGCTTCTTTCTTGTTGATCGTCAATCTTTTCCATGATTGTGATTGTCCTGTATCCTATTTTTTGGAGATGGGATTGGATCTTTTACAATACTTGGCTTTAAGGAAGCTACTCCACAAGGATTGGGTAGATCTGAAGTGCCACCATTGTTTGTATTCCATTGATTTGCAAATGTCTTCTATGGTTCTGAATCCCAGACCCCCTTCATTCATAGGGAAGCATAATTTGTGCCATAATGCCCAGTGGTATTTCCTTTTGTTATCTTCCATACCCCAGAAGAAGTTTGCTACTAGCTTCTCAATTTGTTTCATGACTTTCTTAGGAGGAGAGACTGCTGACAGCAGATAGATTGGCATAGATTGGAGAACATGCTTTATCAGAGTAGCCCTTCCTCCATGTGATAGCATTTTTCCATGACAGCCCCTGATTCTTCCCACAATTTTGGAGATTAGATTGTTGAAGTGAATGATTTTCAACCTGCCAGTGTACAGTGGACATCCCAGGTAAGTGAGAGGAGATAGCTTTCTGGAGAAACCTATGACGGCTTGGATTCTTCTAACTGTTGACTGAAATACACAGGGGAGGTCATGAAATGACTTTTTTGCCTATTGTTCAGTTGGCCAGAAGTATCCTCATACTTGTGCAATATCCACATGATTTTCTGAAGAGATGACCTTTTCCCAGAAGAGAATATGATGATATCATCTACAAAGTTGAGGTGATTTACTTGAGGGCCCCTTCTTTCCATATAAAAACCATTGAAAAACTGATTATGATTGAGGGTGTTAAAGCATTCTAGACAAAAGCTCAACCCCAATGACTCCTTGCTTCAGTCCCCTTGTAGAATGGAAGAAACCATGCCTAGTTCCATTTACAATAACTGAATACCAATTGTTGGACATGGTTCTCCATATCATATCAATGACCATCTCACAAAAACCCATTCTCCTCAACATTATGCAAGTGAAACTCCAGGAGACCCTATCATATGCTTTAGCCATATCTAACTAGATGACTACATTGGATCCCTCATTTGGTTTCTTGATGTCATGGACAATTTCCTGAGCAAGCATGATATTCTCAGAAATATTCTTTCCTTTTACAAAACCTGATTGGTTAGCAGAGATAATTCTGGGAAGTATAGGCCTAAGTCTAGCACCTATGACTTTGGAGTTGATCTTGTTTATGAAATTGCTGAGGCTGATAGGTCTGAATTCAGATAGGGAATTTGAAAATTTCACCTTGGGGAGGAGAACCAAGCATGCACTGGTCATGTATTTTGGCATATTGCAACCGCCAAAGAAATCTAGTACAACATTTAGCAGATTATCCTTAATGATGTCCCAACAAGATTGGTAAAATTTGCCATTGAAACCATCTGGCCCTGCACCACTGGTGGGATTCATAGAGAATGCAACTTCTTTGAGGTCCTGTAAGGTTGGGTCTGCTGATAAAATAGCATTATCCTCAGGAGTGATCATGGCGGGGATGCATGACAACAGATCTTCCCTGATGGCTCCTCCTGGATTTGTGAAAAGGTTTTGGTAAAATTCACATGCTGCTTTACCAATAGCCTCATCACCTTGGATCCATTGTCCATTTTCTTCTTTGATTTTGTGGATGTAGATTTTCCTTCTTATGCCTTTAATAAGACTGTGGAAGTATTTAGAGTTGGCTTCACCTTCTTTGAACCACCGAAGTTGTGTTTTTTGTTTCAGGAATTTCTCCTCTAACTTCATGTATCCGATCTATTGAGCTTTGAGATCATGCAGTGTTGTTATATCAGATTCTTCATTGGTCTGAGCTAGAACCATTTCTGCTGCCTTCACTTGTTCTTCAAATTCTTTTGCTTTTTGGAAGATGTCACCATATTCTTGTCTGGACCATCTACTTAGACAAGTGCAGAGTGCCTTAAGCTTTTGGTGAAATACCCACATAGCACTCTCATTCACTTGTTTATCCCAGATGTCTTTAACAAATGGTTTGAAGTTAACATTATCATCCCAAAAGTTAAGAAATCTAAAGTACTTGTTGCCAGTGTCCTGTCTAACATTGATTTCCGTGAGAAGGGGATTGCGGTCAGACCCTGTTGAGGATAAATGGGAGATAGAAGTAGAGGGGAATGCAGATAACCATTGATCATTCACAAGACCTCTATCTAATCATTTCCAAACAATAGAGCCTTGCCCTCTACCATTGGACCAGGTGTATTTAGGACCATAAACACCCAGGTCGACCAGTCCACTGTCTTCAATCATGCAGAGAAAGTCCATACTCTTGCTCATTTGGTATGAGATGCCCCCTATTTTCTCTTCAACAGAGGCAATAACATTGAAGTCTCCAATTACACACCATGGAGAGTCATAGATGGAAGATTTGTGCCTCAACACCTCCCAGAGAGGTCTTCTCAGAATTGGGGTACATTTGGCATAGATTACTGTGAGGAAGAAGGGGTTGTTATTTTCAGCATGTCTCATCTCTAGGGTGATTTTTTGTTCATCATGATCTACACTGAGGCAGTGAACTCTTTGTCCTAAAAAACCCAAATTTTGTTATTAACATTGGAGGCCACTTGGTGCATGAAAAATTGGATTTTGAAGTGGTTGATGTGGAGAGATGGAGTTTGAAGGAATGGTCCTAAGACTGCAATAAAGGATAATTTATGGATGTGTTTCAGAATTTTGAGCCTTTCAATAGCTCCAGAGGTTCTGATGCCTTTTGCATTCCAAATGATTGTACTAATCATTAGAATGAGGATGAGGTTTTATGGGTTGGTGGGACACTGCTAATCCTAGTAGCTTTGCTTCTGGTGATCCTTGGTGAAGGTCTCTTTCTGGATGGAATTCTTGTAAGTGCAACATTGCCCTCCTTTGGATATCCATTTACTGCAGCAATCAGAAGATCATAGTGAAGTTCTTCTTCAGGATCTTCCTTACTAGATCCTTTTTCATCATCTTGATCCCCCATTATGTCATCCTCGGATTGTATTGGCCTGTATTCATCTTCCTGCGGAGGATATCTGCTGAGTGGCCACTCCTCTAGAACCTTTTCCACTGGATGTAGATGTTGGCTTTCTTTGAGGGGAACAAGAGTGATTTTATGTGTTCTGGATGAGTGGCTATCATTTTTGGTTGGTCCACCTGGGGTTGTTTTTTTCTTGGACAAGAGAGCTTGGAAAAGGGAAGGATTGGCTATTACAACATGTTTGTAGGTAGGGGCTTCCTCTGATTCATTGGGAACAAGGCTACATCTTTTCTGGGCAGCAGGGCTCAAAAAAAGAGTGTCATCAGGAGGCTCTATAGGTTCATTAATACTGATTCCTGCATTCTGTTTTCTCATTGATTTTCTTCTTTTCTGACTAGGTTTGTTCCTTGATTTTTGTGGCTGAATTTGAAAATCAGCTACAACATGAGCTTTTCCTTTAAGCAAGGCTCTCATTTGAGCAGAGTGGTCTTCTTTAGAGCTGAAGTTCTCAGGACCCTCCTTATAATTCACATTTTCTAACTGCTGTGTCATTTGTTTGTCTGAATTTGAAATTGTGGTGGCAGGGGTTGATTGGTCAATCCTATGGTCAGTCAATTGTGCAGTAGCACACTCATGCAAAACATGAGGAATTCCAACCCCTGATGGTACCCCTTACTGTTTATCTATTGGTTTCTTATGATAATACTCCATTCCTCCCTGAACATCCTTTTCAGACATATTGACATTAGAAATAGTGGATTGATCAATAGCCGGGGTGACTTGTTCCTGGATATCTGGAGTCACCAATTGAAAACTGGAAGCTATATCTGGTTCCTTGTTCTGCATGGTGGATGCATTGCTGACTTTCTGTTGTGATGGCTGTTTTGGTATGTATGCCTGCTACTGTTTCTTGCTTTGGTTAGTGCCTTTGAAGTTCTTCTTCTTTTGGGTTTGCCATTCATCTTTTGATATTTTAGTAACTGCATTCTGTTGATCTGTTTGCTTTTGGTGCTCTGTTGCAGTTTGCTTGTTTGGTCTTGTGCAATTGCCTTTGGTTTTTCTCCTTGTGTCTTCTTTTGGTTCTTGCTAGTATCTGCATCATCTTTGGCCTTGTTTTGGTTACTGATCTGGGATTCACTAACTTCAGCAGCTTCTTCTTCTTTTCTTCTTTTCATTTCCTAATCTCTACTTTTGATTTGGCATGCATGTAGAGAGTGTCCCTGGTGTCTACAGTAGGTGTAATATGAAGGAACATTGTCATATTGCACTTCAAGCCACTGACCATCTACATTAATATCTTGGTCTTCATCATAACCTAGCCAAACATGACTAGGTCTTTCCTTAGTGAGGTCAATTTGCATTCTGACTTTGGCCACATTACCTCTAGTTTTTTGAAAAGTTGCCAAGTTTAGAAAGAGAGCCTTACCAACAGGAGATAACAAAGGGGTGAGTATCTCCATAAAGTAAAGGTGCTACGGAAGTTCAGGGATTACAATCCATACTGGGACAATAGGGGAGTCCTCGTTAGGATTGAACACTGGGCTCCATGCTTCAATTTTCATCATTTGGCCTTGGATGTATATGTACTACTTAGTCCATACTGTGGAGTGGTCATATTTGTTGTCCAAGTCAATGTACACTATTTTTGCATTGAAATGAGCTATTTTGACACCATCTTTGAGCTCAGTTTGAGCTATAAAGCTTTTCCTCATCACTTCTATCTTGGGCATGGTATTTGCAAACTTGCCCACTATTGTATATTTGCATCTGTCAGCAAATTTCACCATGTAATCCTCTCTTCTGAAGATAACTGCTGGTTTGCCTTGTTTGGTAGTGATAATGGGAGGGGAGAATTCAATGGGGGCTATCTCTGCTTCATGCCTAGCTCTCAACCTATTGACATACGAGTGTGTGACTGTTGGTGGTGATGGAGGGGGGATATTGACAGGTAGTTTGTTTTTGTTCTTGCTAGTATTGGGCTGTGGATTGGTGACTATAGTTGGGTTGGGCTGGGACGATTGCACAACTTTTTCCTGCGATTTTGTGATGTTCTTTTGGTTCCTTTTTGGAATGTTTGGTCTCTCAAAGTTATAAGACACCTTGAGGGGGGGAGTGTGGATTGGTTTGTTGAGGTTTTGAGCAGTTGAGGGATCTTGATTACCTAGGATGGACTGCACTGCTGCAACAAGAAATGATGGACCAGTGTTATTGCCCGCAACTAATTGTTGAGGATTTGGAAGTTGAGCTTCGTTGTGGTGGTCAGGAGTAGTGGCAAGAGAATTTGTTGTGGCATCAGGAAAGCTATTCTCTTGGATTTGCTCAGCTTGGACAGTTGGGACACTAGTGTCGACCCCTTGTGTAACTAGTGAAGAAGACAACACATGAGCATCACTTTTTTGAATTAGTTCTTGTAAATTGACTTGGCGATTATCTTTTGGAGGACTTTTGGAGGCATGAACAAAGGATTGCCCCTTAGTTTGGACCTTAGAAACGTCTGTGGCATTTTGTCGAGCACCTGGCTTACTTAACTCTACAGAGGTAGATTTTTGCGAAATTGGGACACTTGGGTTATTGATGTTGTGGTCCGAGATGTTAGAATCAATCTCTACAGCAGCAGAACTCAATTCGCATTGGTTTCTAACATTTTGGATCGCCAGAACTCCATTTCCGTCGACCTGGAGCATAGCGTGAAATTGTGGCACATCTGGGGTGATTCTTGGTATAGCGGGGGGATTGAAATTTGATGAGAAGCTGGTATTTGACTTGGAGAACACTCTCCGGTGCTTTGAATCATGCAATTTGGCCCCGTATTGGGGTGGGTATTTTTTGAACTGACCTGGCTAAGATTTGTTAGGCTGAACCCTGCTGTATTATGGATATTTGGGGCAGCTGGTTTCGAATTGAGATGTGAAACCAGTTGGGGGTTGTGTGATGTAGAAAGATGCGTATTTTGTGATTGGTCCGGTGGTTTTTCACCGCCGGACGGCGCCGTGGTGGCCATATCGCCGCTTCTGGCTATTGTTTAATTATATCGCTATGTACGGAGAGAATTTTGGGGAAGGGCAGAATTTTTCATACAAATCGTTCGTTCAGTAATTGCAAAGTCAATAGTAAGGAGTTTGGGACAAAGTGGGTTAATGAAGTTTACAAGTATTAACGAGAATCAGTATACTGCTTTCCGCAACAATTATTAACAAATCCTCTTTGAGTTTTAATTTAAACTAACAAATTGAATTAATTCCATTCTCTGGCTAGTTTTATTTTATTCGTTTCATCCAACAATTAAATAAGTGAAAGAAAAGATTCTCTGGTTTTGTCAATTCAGTGGTTAAACCCACTTTCGCCGCCGCCATCTTTTAGCGTTAGTAAACTTTTAAAAATTATCTCACCTCTAAAGACATCCCACAATTTCCTAAAAATTACTCACAATCTTGAAACTCCTATGTAGAGCTAGCATCCTCTTTGGTGCTAAATTTGTCAATCTAATAAAATTCTTTTACTTGTTAAAATGAAAGATATTAAATATATTGTTATTAATATAACAAGCTGCAAGTTACAAAACCAAAGAAATGGTAATTATGTGAATATGGTTAAAAAGTAAGCAACGATAAATAAATTCAAATTTTATTTCAAATATGGTTAAAAACCCACTTTCGCCGCCGCCACCTTTTATCTCTTCCTAACCCTTTTTCACTTATTGATGATTTTAATCCTCTAATTTCAATTAAAATAGACTAAAGCACATTCTGCAAATATAGTAGATACGTTTTTAGCCGCCGATGAGAAGTTCACCCAAGATAACGGCATATTGAACCAAATTTCGATGTGTTGTACTGTTGTTCGAAAATTGGTAGCAGTACTGTATATATATTTTGAAATTTATGATTAATTTCACTGTTCTTAATCCTAACTATGGTGGCTCAGATACCAACTGTAAGATAATTAATTCGGAGCCATATCAGAGATTAAAACACAATTATGTGATCAATCAAGAGTTAGGATTTAAGAAAGCGTACCATTCAACTCCATCAATTCAACAACGACAACAAACAACAATTAAACCTCAAACCAACTTCCACAATCCACTGGCTACCCTCCCTCACAGCCCGGAGAACTTGACTGATGGGATGTTGTTACGACTCAAAATCCTAACCTGTCGGGTTGGCGCCTAACGCGGTACTAGGCAAGCCGATTTCTCACAAATATTTCCAACACTTTTTAACAAGAATGAATTTAAAGCAGTTTTAGTAGTAAAAGTTCTCATAACCGAGATAGAAAATCCAAAATATAAAGCGAAATTCCCAACTATCGAGGTGTCACAGGGTACATGAGCATCTATACCTCAAAAGTCTGGAAAACACGATCTATAATAGTCTGAGACTAAATACAGTAATCAAGAAGATAAGGAAGGAGAGACAACGTCTGCGAAATACCGACAGCTATCTCGGAATCTCCGGATAATCAACTGTGCGAAGAAATCAACACCCACTGTGTCCGGGAACACCTGGATCTGCACACGAAGTGCCTGTAGTATGAGTACAAACAACTGAGCAAGTAACAATACTAAATAAAGAACTGAAAGTAGTGACGAACTTCACAGCTGAGTCCAATTACAGTAATTTCCAACATAATAAGGTAGTCCTGCTTTCAACTTCAATATTTAAGGCCAAAACAATAATTTCATGTCAAGTTCAACTGAAACATAAGATAATGTATCTCAGAAATTTTTAAAACAGTGATATATGACAGCTGAAGTGCAACGATAATGAAATCAAATGCATCCTCTCAGGACCACAGTCACTCAGCTATTCCACTAGCTCAGCACTCGCACTCAGTAGGTACTTGCGCTCATTGGGAGCATGTACAGACTCCGGAGGGACTCCTTCAGCCCAAGCGCTATAATTTACACAGACAACTCACGTGCTGTACGGACAACTCACATACTATAGTATAATATCTGGATCCGCAAGGATAACTCACGTGCTGCACAGACAACTCACGTAGTATAGTATAATATCTGGATCCGCACGAACAACTGACGTGCTGTACTGACAACTCACGTGCTATAGTATAATATCTGGATCCGCACGGACAACTCACGTGCTATAGTATATTATCTCACAATCAGGCACTCAGCCTCACTCAGTCATAAATCTCTCCAGTATCTCGGGCTCTCAGTAATCATAAAGATCAGCCCCAACAGAAATGACATAATGTATCAACAAGGAACAATAGAGCCTAAGATAAAATAAACAGGTAAGTTGTGACTGAGTATAAAATAACAACAGAAAAGGGTCTGATCTGTCCCTCTACTATGATAAATTGTTTAAGTTTGTCCCCCGTTATACTATTGGACCATAAAACTCCCTGCCGTCTTACTCTTCGAACACATATACCCCTTCTTTGACAGA
This sequence comes from Nicotiana otophora, assembly GCA_000715115.1. Taxonomy (NCBI): domain Eukaryota; kingdom Viridiplantae; phylum Streptophyta; class Magnoliopsida; order Solanales; family Solanaceae; genus Nicotiana; species Nicotiana otophora. The sequence goes on from AWOL01S0033832.1 coordinate 67,771, forward strand.
GGGGACACGTGGCACCAATCCGTGCCCTTTTTACATCTGGGCACATATTAAATCGACCAATCTCATTTCTTTTAACCCAGTTCACTTCAAAAAAAACATTGCCCGACCCAAAGTCCACCCACATTGCTTCTCTAATCTCTCTCTCTCTTCTCTTTTCCTTCTCATTAATTAACCGTGGCCGGAATTTCCACCAGTGAACTCGCCGGAAATGATGGATAATCTTCAGATTTGTCACCTCGCACTTTCTCTTCCCCTTTCTCTATACCTACACACATATTTATACACAGATCTAGAGAAATATATACAAGAGGTCAAAATCTAGCTGGAAGTGTAGCAACATTAGCCAATTGGTTCTGTTCCTGGGTAATTACAGCACCTCCATTTGGAAATTACCTTGAACACAATTCTTTCCTCTCTATTTTACCATTATTAATAAATCCCTTTGCAACTCACTCTTACATATATCACCAAAAATCATTTTCATCACCATTTTGAAGATGATGTTAAATGTTGCCAATTTCTGGTTACCACAAGCAAAAATCAATTAACACAACAGTGACATTTGTCATTGATCTTCAAAATTAGCAACGATTTTTTCTAAACTCAGTCTAGGTCCTAATGAAAGATTCAACTTATTCAGAAATTCTCACAAGATGTAAGCCTGTTCCTTAAATTTTGGACTTCCTATTTGTGAAAATGACAATAAAATTGCCTCAGAATTGCAGCAACCTCTTCTTCAGCATTTCAAGATCCAACTAAGTAGCACCATATGGGGTGTCTCAGATCTCCACTATACTTCCAATCTTATTTGGCAGTGACGGCGAGTATAGGGGGAGGTGGTCGTTGAAGAAGAAATGAATGAAGGGGGATAAGGTAGAAGAAGTAGAGGGTTAGGTTATGGGTTCTGGGTCTTGGGTAATGGGACGGGTCAAGTTTAATTTTAGACCAGATATACCAAGAGCCTTGGATACGTGCCATGTGTCCCTTCCATCAAATAAGGGGTATATGTGTTCGAATAGTAAGACGGCAGGAAGTTTTATGGTCCAATAGTATAACGGGGAACAAAATTAAATAATTTATCATAGTAGAGGGACAAATCAGACCCTTTTTGGCAGATAATTCAACATGTACACGACCTCTGTGGGTCCTGTAACGACCTGACTGGTCATTTTACTTTCTAGAATACTGTTACCCTAAATAAGACTTCTCGTATGTGCTTTTATTAATTTATGACTTGCGGGGATGGTTGGTTCGGGATTTGGAAGGGTTCGAGTTGAAATCGGAACACTTGGTTCCTTAAGGTTGGCTAAAGGGGCCAAGTTTGACTTCGGTCAATATTTTGAATAAACGGCCTCGAAATCAGAATTTGACGGTTCCAATAGGTTCTTATGATTATTTCAGACTTGGGCGTATGTTCGGATCGGGTTTTGGATGACCCGGGAGCGTTTTGGCACCTAATAGTGAAAGTTGGTTCTTTGAAGGCTTTAGAAGTTCTTTAAATTTGGTTTGGAGCGGGTTTTGGTATTATCAAGGTCTTAACGGAATTTCGAGACGGTGAATAGTTCTGTAATGTTATTTAAGACTTGCACGCAAAATTTGGTATCATTCCGAATAGTTTAAGTACATTTCGGTGCATTGGAAGTAAATTGAAGAACTTGAAGTTCTTATGTTCGATTAAATTTGTTTTGGGGTGTGATTCGTAGTTTTAATATTGTTACAGGCATTCCAAGAGTTCGAGCGAGTCCGTTTTATGATTCCAAACTTGTTGGTACATTCGGGCGGGGGCCCGGGGGCCCCTAGTGTCAATCAGACAAGGCTCGGACTAAGATGAGAATTTGGAGCAACAACTGAAGCATCAGGTCTGTCATAATCGCACCTGCGCTTGGTCAGCCGCAGGTGCGAGCTCGCAGGTGTGAGCCAAGCCTCGAAGAAGCGGCCAAGGAAGGGCAGCCCATATTCTGCAGGTGCGGCCCATCCTCCGCAGAAGCGGAAACCCGTCCGCAGAAGTGACGCCCGCCGGCCCAGGGGAGTTCCGCAGAAGCGGACTTTTGTCTGCAGAAGCAAGGGCGCAAGTGTGGCCCCATGACTGCAGGTGCGGAAATCGCTGGAGGCAGTGAACTTCATTTAATACGGGACTTAGGCATTTTTCTCCCATTCTTCACACATTTGGGCGATTTTAGAGCTTCAAAAAGGGATACTTCAACCTAGCTATTGCGGGTAAGTAATTTCTACCTTAATGTGAGTTTAATACATATAGTATGGGTAGATTTCAACATGAAAATTGGTAGAAATCATGAGTTTAGATGAAAAACCTAGGGTTTAATTAAAAAAAATGGGATTTTACCACGAAAATAATTATGAAACTTAGTGAAAACCATCTAACTATGTTAAGGTAATGGGTAACAACCTTCTTCAAAAACTTTTCGGAATCCGGGTTTGTGGTCCCGGTATGCATTTTAGGAATCTTACAATTTGGGTTGGGTAATCACTCTAATAGTGGAGATATGAACTTTTGAGCATATATTGATTGATTTACGTAATGTTTGACTAGTTTCGAGTCGTTTGGCATCAAATTTGGAGGTTTGAGCGCATTCTTGAATTGGGAAGTAGGCTTTGAGACAAGGTAAGTCTCTTTTCTAACCTTGTAAGAGGGAATTAACCCCATAGGTAAATTATAACTAAATATGTGCTCCTACGAGTGGGGGCTACGTACGTACGAGGTGACGAGAGTCCGCACGTAGCTACTAATTATGCTATTGTCCGGGTAGTCTAGGACTTATACCATGCTATACTTGAAATGTTTACACTCCCATTTGTTGATTTAATTGCTTAAGGTATATTGGAAGTTGATAAAAGAATTGAAAAAGGTTAAAATACTTAATTAAAGTTGCGAATAGAACACTTGACTATAAATGAGAATTTGTGTGTTATTTGAAATATTTTCTATTTGTGGAGTGGGTCAAACACCTCGATAGCAGATAGATGCATCTATGGTTCGTATCGTTCGACCCTCTGCAGTGCATAGTTTAAATATTATGTTGGATCGGGCCGTACGACCTCAACAACACATGAAAATCTTTCGGACTATTCATGATTTACATTGCATAAAACGCCTTGAATTACAAGCTGTTAAATAATGAAACTAAGCTTGGGACTTAATACTTGCGAAAGAAGAATTTACTATTTCCTGATATTGAGCTTTCAATATTGTTCATGAAATCCATGCTTAGTATATATTTGATATATCATTGTTGGCCTATAGTAAGTGTCAAAGTCCACCCCTCGTCACAACTTCTTCGAGGTTAGAATGGATACTTACTGGGTACATGTTGTTTATGTACTCATACTATACTTCTGCAATGAATTGTGCAGGATCTGAGGCAGTTACATCTGGTTACCAGTCGGGTGCACATTTTTGATCCCCGCTAGAAGACTACACGGTGAGCTGCCCTTCCGAGCCGTTCTGTAGCAGCCGAAGTCTTTTTCTTGTTTATTTGTTCTATCTATCCCATTTCAGACAGTAGATTAGAATTCTTTTGTATATTCTAGTAGCCCATATACTTGTGACACCGGGTCTTGGCACACACTAGTAGGCTTATGATTTTGGGATTGTATTCCTACAGTTATGATTTCATTTAACTGTTTTCGTTATGATTTCACTTGCTCATTTTAAATTTCCGTTATTTTTTAAATTCTTTAAATTTAAGGAAAGTTAGCTGTTTGAAAAACTTATTAAAACAAAAAGGAAACCACTAGATTGTTCACAGTCGGCTTGCCTAGCAACGGTGCTGGGCGCCATCACGACCTAAATTAGAATTTGGGTCGTGACAATATAGTATCAGAGCACTAGGTTCATGTAGGTCTCACAAGTTATGGACAGACCTAATAGAGTCTTGCGGATTGGTGCGGAGACGTATGTTCTTATCTTCGAGAGGCTATAGGGTATTAGGAAGCTACTCTCTATTCATCTCCTATCTTGCAGTTGATGGTATACTAAGTTCATTTCTCTCATTCTCTCACAGATGGTGAGAACGCGTACGACGGACATTCCAGACCCGGGAGGAGCTGCTCCCCCCATTACTAGAGGCTGAGGTAGAGGCCGGGGGAGGGCACCGACCCGAGGTAGGGAACGAGGACGTTCCAGAGCTGCCCCAGTTGCACCACCAGCGGATCCAATGGAGGATCCCATCATTGAGGACCTGGGAGAGGTGCCCGCAGCAGAGCCAACCCCAGTAGATTTCATGTTAGCACCGGGCTTTCAGGAGGTCATGGGCCGTATCCTGTGGTTCATGGACACTATGACTCAGGCTGGTCTATTTCCAGCAGACCCTGCCACCTCTCAGGTGGGAGGGGGAGCACAGACCCCTACCGATCAGTCTCCTGGTAATGAAACCGATGTATATCATACCTCGGGCACTCTCCCCGTGGGCGGAGCCTAGCCAGTCGTAACAGCTGTACTTGAGTCTAGACTAGCTGCGGTCGGCGAGCCGCAAAAGCCTTTAGACAGATATACTAGGCTTCACCCTCCGGTCTTTGGGGGTGAGCGACACGAGGATCCTCAGGATTTATTGATAGGTACAGGGACAGACTACACAACATGAGAATATTAGAGTCTCAATGGGTGGATTTCACTACCTTTCAGTTGGAGGGCAGAACCCGTAGGTGGTGGCAGTCTTATATTCTTGGTAGACCAGTAGATTCTCCTTCCATGACTTGGGACCAGTTCACACGCTTATTCTTGGACATGTATATTCCACCCTATCAGAGGGAAGAGTTGCGGTTTCAGTTTGAGCAGCTCCAGTAGGGTCAACTGTCTATGATCGATTATGAGGCGAGGTTCGATGATCTGTCTCACCATGCACTCATGATACTCCCTAATGAGGCGGAGTAGGTGCAGAGGTTTGTTGCGGGGGTGCACTCAGGTATTCAGGCTAGTATGGCCCGAGAGGTAGAGATGGGGACTTCCTACCAGCTAGTAGTTGAGATTGCTCGAAGGATTGAGGGCTATCGCCAGACGGGTAGGGAGGAGATGCAGCAGGAAAAGAGGTTCCGTTACTCCGGAGGTTCAGAGGTGCCCCAGTGGGGGCAGAGGTCAGTTAAGGAGGGGTCGGCTCAGTAGTCCCCCATATCCAGCACCGCCGCCTCCACAGGGTGCTCCAGCGCGACCCTATTTCAGCATTATACCAGAGAGTTCTTACCGACCGCCAGCTGTTCAGGGTCCTTCCAGTGGGTAATCCGGTCATTAGGTTTCTTCTAGTGCTTACATCAGTGCCATGCCAGAGAGCTCATATCGCCCACCAGCTATTCAAGGTTCTTCCGGTGGGTATTCAAGCCATCAGGGTCAGACTTCAGGGCAGTAGATCACCGTGTAGAGAGGTTATTCTGAGTGCGGGGATATTAGTCATGTGCGGAGATTTTGCCCTAGGCTTCGGGGCAAGGCAATGCAGTAGGGCCAACAACCTATGATTTCAACTCTATTAGCCACACCAGCTGTCCGGCCACCCAGAGGCGAAGGGCATGTGGGTAGAGGCTATCCCAGAGGTGGATATTAGACAGGCGAAGGCCAACCGGGGGGCGCTCCAGCCAGATTTTATGCTTTTCCGTCCAGACCAGATGCAGTGGCCTTAGATGCCGTGATCACATGTATTATCTCTGTCTGCGGTAGGGATGCTTCAGTATTATTTGATCCAGGATCTACCTATTCGTATGTGTCATCCCTGTTTGCTCATTTTCTGGATATTCCTCGTGAGTCCTTGGGTACTCCTGTTTATGTGTCCACTCCTGTGGGCGATTCTGTTGTTGTGGATTAGATCTATCAGTCCTGTATGGTTACATTTTATGGATATGAGACTAGGGAAGATCTTCTGTTGCTTGATATGACCGATTTTGAGGTCATCCTAGGCATGGACTGGCTATCCCCATATCATGCCATCCTTGATTGCCATGCCAATACTGTTACTTTAGCGATGCCATAGTTGCCAAGATTGGAGTGGAAGGGTTCATCTGTCAGTACATCTAATCAAGTTATATCTTTTATGAAGGCTCGACACATGGCCGAGAAGGGTTGCTTGGCTTATCTAGCCTATGTTCGGGATACTACCGTAGAGTCTCCGACGATTGATTTAATGCCAGTGGTTTGGAAGTCCGCCGATGTGTTTCCTTCAGACCTTCCAAGTATACCACCAGATCGTGATATTGATTTCTGTATTTACTTGGCTTCAGGCACTCAGCCTATATCTATCCCACCGTACCGTATGGCTTCGAAAGAGTTGAAGGAGTTGAAGAAACAACTTGAGGAGTTGTTAGGGAAGGGGTTCATCAGGCCGAGTGTATCACCTTGGGGTGCACCAATATTATTTGTGAAGAAGAAATATGGAACCATGCGGATGTGCATTGATTACTTCCAGTTGAACAAAGTCACCATTAAGAACAAGTACCTATTACTGCGTATTGATGAATTGTTTGACCAGTTGCAAGGTGCTAGGGTGTTTTCTAAGATTGACTTGAGATTGGGGTACCATCAGCTGAGGATTCGGGACTCATATGTTCCGAAGACTGCCTTCCTTACTAGATATGGCCATTATAAGTTTCTAGTGATATCTTTCGATTTGACCAATACCCTAGCAGCGTTTATGGATTTAATGAACATGGTGCTCAGGCCTTATATCGATTCCTTATTTATTGTCTTCATTGATGACATCTTGATTTACTCACGTAGCATGGAGGAGCACGAGAAGCATTTGGGAGTAGTGCTTCAGATCTTGCGGGAACAAAAGCTATATGCTAAGTTCTCCAAGTGAGAGTTTTGGTAAGATTCAGTGGCATTCTTGGGGCACGTGGTATCAGGCGAGGGTATCAAGGTGGATCCCAAGAAGATTGAGGTAGTTCAGAGTGGGCCTCGTCCCATTTCGGCGACTGAGATCAGGAGTTTCTTGGGATTAGCAGGTTATTATCGCTGGTTTGTGGAGGGCTTTTCATCTATTGCAGCACCTTTGACTAGATTGACCCAGAAGGGTGCTCCGTTCCGTTGGTACGAGGATTGTGAGGCGAGCTTTCAGAAGCTCAAGATAGCTTTGACTACAGCACCAGTTCTAGTGTTGCCTTCTAGTTCGGGGATGTATACAGTTTATTGCGACGCCTTACGCGTTGGTTTGGGTAGTGTACTGATGCAGGATGGGAGAGTTATTGCATATGCTTCGCGTCAGCTAAAGATTCATGAGAGGAATTACCCTGTGCATGACCTAGAGTTAGCCGCGATTGTTCATGTTCTTAAGATCTGGAGACAATACCTTTATGGGGTGTCCTTTGAGGTTTACACTAATCATCGCAGCTTGCAGCATTTGTTCAAGCAAAGGGATCTTAATTTGAGGCAGCGCAAATGGCTTGAGTTACTGAAGGATTATGACATCACTATTCTTTATCATTCGGGCAAGGCGAATGTGGTCGCAGATGCGTTGAGCAGAAAGGCAAAGAGTATGGGTAGCTTGGCATTCATTTCAGCAGAGGAGAGACCACTAGCCTTGGACATTCAGTCCTTGGCTAATAGACTTATGAAGTTGGATATTTCGAAGTCCAGCTGAGTTTTTGCATGCGTCGTTGCCCAGTATTCACTATTTGAGCAGATTAAGGCTCGACAGTTTAATGATCCGCACTTGGCAGTTCTTAGAGAGACGGTACTACAGGGTGGTGCCAAGGAGGTTTCTATTGGCAAGGATAGTGTTCTGTGACTCCAGGGTCGTCTATGTGTTCCTAATGTCGATGACGTGAGGGAGAGGATTCTAGATGAGGCGCACAGTTCTCGATATTCTATTCACCCAGGTGCTACGAAGATGTATCGTGACCTGAAGCAGTATTTTTGGTGGCGGCGGATGAAGAAAGACATAGTTGAGTATTTAGCTAGATACTTAAATTGCCAGCAAGTTAAGTATGAGCACCAGATGTCAGGAGGCCTACTCCACCAGATGACTATACCCGAGTGGAAGTGAGAGCGCATCACTATAGACTTCATGGTTGGGTTGCCGCAGACTTTGCGGAGGTTTGATGCAGTTTGGGTCATTGTAGACAGATTGACCAAGTCAGCACACTTTATTCCTGTGATGGCTACTTATACTTCAGAGAGGTTGGCCCAGATTTATATTCGGGAGATAGTTCGGTTGCACGGTGTGCCTGTTTCCATCATATCAGACAGAGGCCCTCAGTTCACTTCGCATTTCTGGAGAGCCGTACAAAGTGAGTTAGGGGCCCGTGTAGAGCTCAGCACTACGTTTCATCCATAGAACGACGGGCAATCAAAGCGGACAGTTCAGATCTTGGAAGACATGCTCAGAGCATGTGTGATTAACTTTGGGGGACAATGAGATCAGTTCTTGCCTTTGGCCGAGTTTGCTTACAACGACAACTATCAGTCCAACATTGAGATGGCTCCATTTGAGGCTTTATATGGTCGGCAATGTCGTTCTCCCATTGGGTGGTTTGAGCCCGGCGAGGCTAGGTTGTATGGGACTGTTTTGGTGAAGGATGCCTTGGAAAAGGTAAAGTTGATTTAGGAGCGGCTTCGCACAGCTCAGTCCCGACAGAAGAGTTACGCGGACCAGAAGGCACGTGATTTATCGTTCATGGTGGGCGAGAAGGTTCTCTTGAAAGGCTCGCTGATGAAGGGGATTATGAGATTTGGGAAGAAGGGAAAGTTGAGCGCAAGGTTTATAGGCCCATTTGAGGTGTTGAGGCTAGTTGAGTAGGTTGCATATGAGCTTGCTCTGCCCCCTAGTCTATCGGGAGTTCATCCGGCTTTCCATGTGTCGATGCTCCGGAGGTATCGCCCCGACTTGTCGCATGTGTTAGACTTCAGCACGATTCAGTTAGATGAGAGTCTGGGTTATGAAGAGGAGCCAGTTGCCATTGTTGATAGGCAGGATCGCCAATTGAGATCCAAGAGGATTTCCGTGGTAAAGGTTCAGTGGAGGGGCCAACCAGTCGAGAAGGCGACCTGGGAGTCCGAGGAGGACATGCGGAGCAGATATCCAAACTTATTCAGTACTCCAAGTATGAATCTAAACCCCGTTACCCTAAATAAGACTTCCCGTATGTGTGTTTATTAATTTATGACTTGCGGGGATGGTTGGTTCGGTATTTGGAAGGGTTTGAGTTGAAATCGGAACACTTGGTTCCTTAAGGTTGGCTAAAAAGGCCAAGTTTAACTTCGGTCAATATTTTGAGTAAACGACCTCAAAATCAGGATTTAACAGTTCCAATAGGTTCGTATGATGATTTCAGATTTGGGCGTATGTTCAGATCGGGTTTTGGATGACCCGGGAGCGTTTTGGCGCCTAATAGTGACAGTTGGTTCTTTAAAGGCTTTAGAAGTTATTTAAATTTGGTTTGGAGCGGGTTTTGGTTTTATCGAGGTCCTGACGGAATTTTGAGATTGGGAATAGTTCCGTAATGTCATTTAAGACTTGCACGCAAAATTTGGTGTTATTCCGAGTAGTTTAAGTACGTTTCGGCGCAATGGAAGTAAATTGAAGAACTTGAAGTTCTTAAGTTCGATTCAATTTGTTTTGGGCTGTGATTCTTAGTTTTAATATTGTTACGGGCATTCCGAGAGTTCGAGTGAGTTCGTTTTATGATTCCAAACTTATTGGTACGTTCGGGCGGGGCCTCGGGGGCCCCGAGTGTCAATCGGACGAGGCTCAGACCAAGATGAGAATTTGGAGCAACAGCTGAAGTATCAGGTCTGTCATAATCACACCTGCGCTTGGCCAGCCGTAGGTGCGAGCCAAGCCTCGCAGAAGTGGCCAAGGAAGGGCAGCCTAGATTCCGCAGGTGCAGCCCATCCTCCGCAGAAGCGAAAACCAGTCTGCAGAAGCGATGCCAGTCGACCCAGGATAGTTCCGCAGAAGTGGACTTTTATCCGCAGAAGAGAGGGCGCAGATGCGGCCCTATGGCCGCAGGTGCGAAAATCACTGGAGGTAGTGAACTTCATTTAATATGGGACTTAGGCATTTTTCTCCCATTCTTCACACATTTGGGCGATTTTAGAGTTTCAAAAAGGGAGACTTCAACCTAGCTATTGAAAGTAAATAATTTCTACCTTAATGTGAGTTTAATACATAGATTATGGGTAGATTTCAACAGGAAAATTGGTAGAAATCATGGGTTTAGATGAAAAATCTAGGGTTTAATAAAAAAATGTAATTTTACCACAAAAATGATTATGAAACTTAGTGAAAACCAAATAACTATGTTCCTAAGGTTATGGGTAACAACCTTCTTCAAATAATTTTCGGAATCCGGTATGTGGGCCCAAGTATGAATTTTAGGAATCTTACAATTTGGGTTGAGTAATCACTCTAATAATGGATATATGAACTTTTGAGCATAGATTGATTGATTTATGTAATGTTTGACTAGTTTCGAGACGTTTGGCATCAAATTTGGAGGTTTGAGCGCATTCTTGAATTGGGAAGTAGGCTTTGAGACGAGGTAAGTCACTTTTCTAACCTTGTGAGAGGGAATTAACCCCATAGGTAAATTATAACTAATATGTGCTCCTACGTGTGGGGGCTACGTACGTACGGAGTGATGAGAGTCTGTACGTAGCTACTAATCATGCTATTGTTCGGGTAGTCTAGGACCTATACCATGCTATAGTTGAAATATTTGCACTCCCATTTGTTGATTTAATTGCTTAAGGCATATTGGATGTTGATAAAAAATTGAAAAAGGTTAAAGTTACTTACTTAAAGTTGCGAATGGAACACTTGACTATAAAGGAGAATTTGTGTGTTATTTGAAATATTTTCTATTTGTAGAGCGGGTCGAACGCCTCGGTAGCAGATAGATGCATCTATGGTTCGGGTCGTTCGACCCTCGGCAGTGCACAATTTAAATATTATGTTGGATCGGGTCGTACGACCTCGGCATAATATGCGCATGAAAAGCTTTGGGATTATTCATGATTTACATTGCTTAAAATGCCTTGAATTACAAGCTGTTAAATAATGAAACTAAGCTTGGGGCTTAATACATGCAAAAGAAGAATTTACTATTTCCTGAGATTGAGCTTTCAGTATTGTTCATGAAATCTATGCTTAGCATATATTTGATATATCATTGTTGGCTCATAGTACGTGTCAAAGTCGACCCCTCGTCACTACTTCTTCGAAATTAGACTGTGATGACCCAAAAGATCATCTTACATTTTCGAACTCGAATCTGCGCTCTTAGGCCTTAAAAATCTCATTTTACCCTCCTCGATTTACGTGCACAATTTCGAGCATGTTTCCTGAAAAGCTTTATATTGAAAATTGATGAAAATAAGAATTTATGCCTTAAAAAGTTGATTTTATTTGACTTCGATCAATATTTTTGATAAATGGGCCCAGATCCGTGTTTTGACGGCCTTGGTGGGTCCGTATCGAATTATGGGACCTCGGCGTATGCCCGAAATTGAATTTAGAGGTCCCTAGCTAGAGTTATAAATTTTTGATGAAAATTAAAAGTCTAAAAAATATTTGTTTTTAAGAATTTATTGATGTTTGGCATTGGGGGGAGTTGCTCTATGCGAATGCGATAGGTCGAATGCGAACGTGTAGCTCTAGCTATGCTGGGCAGGGGACCTGGGGAAGTTCTACGCGAACGCGAAGGTAAGGCGGGCTAAGATTTCACGAACGCGTAAAACCTCACACGATCATGTAAGTCCTTAGGAGGATGCTCTTTGCGAACGCGGCAGTGTTCACACGATCGCGATAAACACTGTCGTCCAGTGCATAAAACAGAATCAAACACGAGTTTTAGCCATTTCTTCAACATGTTTCAAGAACCAAACGGGTAGAGGCGATTTTCAAGAGTCATTTTCTTCCCCAAAGTGTCGGTAAGTTCTTTTAAACCATTTTATTTCAATTACCCATTACATTTTATGAATCATCAATCTAAAATCTAGAGTTTTCATGGCAGAATTAGGGGTTAGGGTAGAAACTAGGGATTTAGGAAATTTGAGAATTTAGACCTCAATTTGAGGTCGGATTCCAAAACTAATTATATATTCGGGCTCGGAGATGAATGGGAGGATTTTCGTCCGAACCTCGAGTTTTCACCAAGCGGGCCCGGGGTTGATTTTTTGAATTTTTGGAGAAAAATTTGGGAACTTGAATTTATGCAATATAATTGATTCATTTAGCAATATTTGATATTATTGAGTCATTTTTGAATAGATACGAGTGGTTTGGAGGTGAATTCCAAAGGAAAAGCTGTGATTGAGAATTAAGTGGCCTTCAGAGCAAGGTAAGTGTTGTGTCTAACCCTGACTTGAGGGAATTAGGAACCTTAGATTATTTGCTAAGTGAAATTCATGTGAGCGGCGTATATGTGAGGTGACGAGTACTTATGCGCAGCCAATTTACCCGTTTTTTCATGTTTCTTCCGTTTTCTTATATTGTCTCTTCCTATGCCTAATTGCTACATGTTTATACTAGTGTTGTTAAATTGATCGTCATTATCATGTTTACGGATTTTCTGTTGGTAATCGAGTATTTATTTAATAGTTGAGATTTATATTGTGGAACCAAATGTTGAAGTAAGGTTTGTACTTGTTATTCTATTTTCATGTTGTTATTTATGCATTGCATTATGGTAAGGGAGAGTGTTAATGCTCGAAGGGTGATGCAGTGCCATGATATGAGAGTTAATGCACGAATGGTGATGCCGTGACATATTGTGAGTGTTAATGCACTAAGGGTGATGTCGTGCCATATTGTGAGTGTAAAAGCACGAAGGGCGATGTTGTGCCATATTGTGAGTGTAAAAGCACGAAGGGTGATGTTGTGCCATGATTTGAGGGTTAATGCACGAAGGGTGATGCCGTGCCGTTTCTATTGATGTAATGGTGAGATTGAGAGTAAAAGCACGGAGGGTGATGCCGTGCATTTTTCCTTACTGTATTCACTATTCCTGTTGATTCATGGTATATTGACTGCTCCGGTGATCATTCTGTTGTAGTTCTTTATCTTGTATTCCTCTCAGTATGTTTCCCTCCTGACATTTCCTGTTTAGTTCTTCATTTCTGTTATTTGTATATACATTGTTAAATTGTACAGGTTGATTTGTAGGTGCCTTGCCTTAGCCTCGCTACTACTTCGTCGAGGTTAGGCTCGACACTTACCAGTACATGGGGTCGGTTGTACTGATACTGCACTATGCACTTACTGTGAAGCTTTTGATACCGGCTTGGGTTGATCGAGATTTTGTTATTGGTCCGCTGTCCGGAGACTCAAGTTAGATCTGTCGGCGTTCACAGACCTTGAAGTCCCCGTCTATCTTTTCTGTTATAATATTTCTTTCACTCAGACAATTGTATTTGTTTCAGATTATTACTTGTAGTAAATACTAGAATACTCGTGAATTATGACTCCAGATCCGGCCGATAGTAATTAATACAGTTTTATAATATTTTGCCCTTATTATAATTCATCTTTGTTAATTATTGTTATTTACTAAATGGAAATAAGAAATTGTTTTAATGATTCTCTAATGCTGGCTTGCCTAGCAAGTGAAATGTTAGGCGCCATCACAGTCCAGTTGGTGGGAATTTCGGGTCGTGACAGTTGGTATCAAAGCACTAGGTTGCCTAGGTCTCACGATTCACGAGCAAGCTTAGTAGAGTCTGGAGGATCGGTACGGAGACGCCTGTGCTTATCTTCCAGAGGCTATGAAGTTTAGGGACATGTTTCACTTATATTCTTCTCTGTCGTGCGATTTTGCTTTCTCAATATTGATTGAACTCTTCTACTCTTATTCTCTAGCAGATGGCGAGAACACGTACCGCTTCCTCAGCTAGGCAGCAGCCAGAGCCTCCAGTGGCATCTCCTACGCGGGGCAGAGGTTGACGCCGAGGCCGAGGCAGGGGCAGAGATAAGCCTAGAGCATGAGAAGCAGCCCCAACAGTGGAGCCTCAAATAGAGCTTGACGAGGAGGTTCCGGCCCAGACTGATGCTGCCGGACCAGCTCAGGTTCCGGAGGGGTTCATTACCACCCCAGTACTTCAGGACGCTTTGGTCCGTTTGGTAGACCATATGAAGAGTGTGGCCCAGACTGGAGCATTTCCCATGGCACCAGCAGTCTCTCAGGCTGGAGGAGGAGCCCAGACTCCCACCACTCCCGCTCCGAAGCAGATAGCTCCCCTGTGTCAGGCTCCAGCAGCTCGGCCAGTCGGATTAGTTCAGCCGGTTATTGCGGCACATGTCGGAGATGGGCCAGCTATGTCTTCCGAGGCTTTATGGAGATTGGACAGGTTTACCAAGATCTTTCATGTTCGCTACAGTGGCCTCCTTCAGAGGACCCCCAGGAGTATCTTGATAGCTGTCATGAGGTTCTACGAAACATGGGTATAGTGGAGACCAATGGGGTCGATTTTGCTATATTTCAGATGACTTGTTTCGCCAAGAAGTGGTGGAGGGATTACTTGTTGACCAGACCAGCTGGGTCGCCTGCTCTTACTTGGGACCAGTTCTCTCAGCTCTTCATAGAGAAGTTTCTGCCTATCACATTGAGAGAGGAACGTCGCCGTCAGTTTGAGCGTCTCCAGTAGGGAGGTATGACTGTTACTTAGTATGAGACCCGTTTTGTGGGATTTGGCCCGTCATGCTATTCTTCTGCTTCCCACCGAGAGAGAGAGGGTGAGGAGGTTTATTGATGGACTTGCTCAGCCTATCAGATTGCAGATGGCTAAAGAGACTGGGAGTGAGATTTCTTTTCAGGCGGCTGCTAATGTCGCCAGACGAGAAGAAATGGTTCTTACTCAGGGAGGTCAGGGGTCTGACAAGAGACTTCATCATTCTGGTGAGTTCAGCGGTGCCTCATCTAGAGGCAGGAGTACTTTTGGTAGAGGCCATCCTCCCAGGC
>AWOL01S0033832.1:85178-107023 GCA_000715115.1 Nicotiana otophora
CAGCCGAGGTTATGTTATACTTGTGGTGATCCGAGGCACATTGCTAGATTTTGCCCTCGGGCAACGGGCAACTCACAGCATCAGAGTTCTCGTGCCATAGTTCCGGCACCAGTTGCTGCACCACCTGCTCAGTCAGCCAGAGGCAGGGGTCAAGCAGCCAGAGGTAGAGGCCAGACTATTAGAGGTGGAGGTCAGGCCGTTAGAGGTGGAGACCAGCCAGTTAGAGGCTGTCCCAGGGATGTAGTTCAGGGTGGTGGGCCCCATCCCCGGTGTTATGCTTTCCCAGCCAAGCCTGAGGCTGAGTTATCTGACGTTGTTATCACAGGTACTGTTTCAGTTTGCAGTAGAGATGCTTCAGTTCTATTTGATCCGGGATCTACTTACTCCTATGTGTCATCCTATTTTGCTTCCTATTTGGTTGTGCCCCGTGATTCTTTGAGTGCTCATGTGTATGTGTCCATATCAGTGAGAGATGTTATTGTTGTAGATCATGTTTATCGTTTTTGTGTGGTCACTATTGTGAGTCTTGAGACTCGTGTAGATCTTCTACTTCTCGACATGATTGATTTTGATGTCATACTGGGTATGGATTGGTTGTCACCTTATCATACTATATTAGATTGTCACGCCAAGACGGTGACCTTAGCCTTGCAGGGGCTGCCTCGATTAGAGTGGAGAGAGAATCTTGGCCATTCTGCCAGCCGATTCATCTCTTATGTGAAGGTTCGGCATATAGTCGAGAAGGGGTATCTAGCTTATTTGGCTTATGTCCGTGATTCTAGTGCGGACATTCCTTCCATGGATTCAATGCCGGTTGTTTGTGAGTTTCCAGAGGTGCTTTCTACAGACCTGCCGGGGATGCTACCCGACAGGGATATTGATTTCTGCATTGATTTGGCTCCGGGCACTCAGCCTATTTCCATTCCACCATACCGCATGGCCCCGCCAGAGTTGAAAGAATTAAAGGAGTAGTTGTAAGATTTGCTTGATAAGGGCTTCATTAGACCAAGATTCTCGACCTGGGGTGCACCTGTGTTGTTTGTGAAGAAAAAAGATGGATCGATGAGGATGTGTATAGATTATCGGTAGTTGAACAAAGTCACTATCAAGAACAAGTATCCATTGTCGAGGATTGATAATTTATTTGATCAGCTTTAGGGTGCCCAGGTGTTTTCGAAGATTGATTTGAGATCCGACTACCATCCGTTGAGGATTAGGGCATCTAATGTCCCTAAGATAGCTTTTCGGACTCGGTACGGGCATTTCGAGTTTCTAGTAATGTCATTTGAGCTGACAAATGCCCCATCAACATTCATGGATTTGATGAACCGGGTGTTCAAGCCCTAATTATATTCCTTTTTGGTTGTGTTTATTTATGATATCTTGATCTACTCCCACAACCGAGAGGAGCATGAGCAACACCTTCGGATCGTTCTTCAGACTCTGAGAGACAACCAGTTATATGCTAAGTTCTCAAAATGCGAGTTTTGATTGAGTTCAGTTGCTTTCTTGGGTCACGTTGTATCAGCATAGGGTATTCAGGTGGATCCTAAGAAGATTGAGGCAGTTCAGAATTGGCCTAGACCCACATCAGCTACAGAGATCCGTAGTTTCCTGGGTTTGGTGGGCTATTACCGTCGATTTGTGGAGGGGTTTTCATCCATAACAGCCCCATTGACCAGACTGACCTAGAAGGGTGCCCCGTTCAGGTGGTCAAACGAGTGTGAAGCGAGCTTTCAGAAGCTCAAGACAGCTTTGACTACGACACCGGTATTGGTGTTACCCACAAGTTCAGGATCTTATACAGTATATTGTAACGCATCTCGTATTGGTCTGGGTGCAGTATTGATGCAGGGTGGCAAGGTTATTGCATATGCTTCACGGCAGCTGAAGGTTCATGAGAAGAATTACCCAATTCATGATCTAGAGCTGGAAGCCTTTGTTCACGCGCTGAAGATTTGGAGGCACTATCTTTACGGCATGCCATGTTAGGTATTCACTGATCATCGGAGCTTGTAGTATTTGTTCAAGAAGAAGGAACTCAATTTGAGGCAGAGGAGGTGGTTAGAGCTATTGAAAGACTATGATATCACCATATTGTATCATCCCGGGAAGGCCAATGTGGTGGTCGATGCCTTGAGTAGAAAGTTAGCCAGTATGGGCAGCCTTGTTTATATTCCAGTTAGTGAGAGACCGCTAGCATTGGATGTTCAGGCCCTGGCCAACCAGTTCGTGAGGTTAGATGTTTCTAAGCCCAGCTGTGTTCTAGCTTGTACAGTTACTCGGTCTTCTTTGTTTGATCGTATCAGATATCGACAGGATGGCGATCCTCATTTACTTGTCCTTAGAGACACAGTATGGCACGGTGGTTCCAAGCAGGTTACTGTTGGAGATGACGGAGTTTTGAGGATGCATGGTCATATTTGTGTGCCTAATGTGGATGGACTTCGTGAGTTGATTCTTGAGGAGTCCCATAGTTCCCGGTATTCTATTCATCCAGGCGCCGCCAAGATGTATCAGGACTTGAGGCAGCATTATTGGTCGAGGCGAATGAAGAAAGACATAGTTGCCTATGTAGCTCATGCCTAAATTGCCAGCAGGTAAAGTATGAGCATCAGAGACCTGGTGGTTTACTTCAGAGGTTACAGATTCCTGAGTGGAAATGAGAGCGTATCACTATGGATTTTGTTGTTGGACTCCCATGGACTCAGAGGAAGTTCGATGCAGTTTGGGTCATTATGGACAGGCTGACTAAGTCAACGCATTTCATTCTTGTGGCAGTTACCTATTCCTCAGAGAGGTTAGTAGAGATTTACATCCGGGAGACCGTCCGTCTTCACCGTGTGCCCGTGTCTATTATATCTGACTGAGGTAAAAATAGTTCACCTCGCACTTCTGGAGGGCAGTACAGTGTGAGTTGGGTACGCGGGTTGAGTTGAGCACAGCATTCCATCCTCAGACGAATGGGCAGTCCGAGCGCACTATTCAGATCTTGGAGGATATGCTCCGCGCATGTGTTATAGACTTCGGAGGATCGTGGGATCAGTTCTTGCCCCTTGCAGAGTTCGCCTACAACAAAAACTATCAGTCGAGCATTCAGATGGCTCCCTATGAGGAATTATATAGTAGGCAGTGCCGGTCGCCAGTTGGGTGGTTCGAGCCGGAAGAGGCTCGATTGTTGGACACAGACTTAGTACAGGATGCCTTGGATAAGGTCAAAATTATTCAGGATCGACTTCGCACAGCTCAGTCCAGGCAGAAGAGTTATGCCTACCATAGAGTTCGTGATATTCCATTCATGGTCGGAGAGAGAGTGTTACTTCGGGTATCACCCATGAAGGGTGTAATGAGGTTTGGAAAGAAGGGCAAGTTGAGCCCTAGGTATATCAGACCTTTTAAGATTCTGGAGAGAGTGGAAGAGGTGGCTTACAGGCTTGCGTTGCCACCTAGTTTAGTAGCTGTTCATCCGGTATTCTACGTGTCCATGCTTCGAAAGTATCACGGCGATCCGTCCTATGTGCTAGATTTTAGCTCTATCCAGTTGGACAAGGATTTGACTTACGAGGTGGAGCCAGTGGCTATTTTAGCCCAGCAAGTTCGCCAGTTGAGATCAAAGAGTTACCCTTCAGTTCGAGTGCAATGAACAGGTCAGCCTATTGAGGCAACTACTTGGGAATCCGAGTCCGATATGCGGTGTAGATCTCCCCACCTTTTCACCAGCCCAGGTACTTTTGTCTGTCCGTTCGAGGACGAACGGTTATTTTAGAGGTGGAGAATGTGATGACCCAAAAGGTCATCTTACGTTTTAGAACTCGAATATGCGCTCTTAAGCTTTAAAAATCTAAATTTTACCCTCCTCGATTTACGTGTTCAGTCCGGACATGTTTCCGGAAAAGTTTTATGTTGAAAATTGATGAAAACAAGAATTTATGCCTTAAAAAAGTTGATTTTATTTGACTTAGGTCAATATTTTTGGTAAACTGTCCCGAATCCGTGTTTTGATGGTCCCTATGGGTCTGTATCAAATTATGGGACCTGGGCGTATGCCCGGAATCGAAATCGGAGGTCCCTAGCTTGAGTTATGAATTTTTGATGAAAATTAAAAGTCTGAAAATTATTTGTTTTTAAGAATTTATTGATGTTTGGCATTGTTAGTACCGAGTCTATATTTTGATTCCGGAGCCCGGTACAGGTTCATTATGATATTTAAGACTTGTCTGTGAAATTTGGTGAGAAACGGAATTGATTTGACGTGATTCGGACGTCTAGTTGAGAAAATAGAAATTTTAAAGTGTTCTTGAGAATTTCATTTGATTTGGTCTAAATTCGTAGTTCTAGGTATTATTTTTGCAATTTGATCGCGCAAGCAAGTTTGTATGATGTTTTTAGAGTTGTGTGCATGTTTGGTTTAGAGCTCCGAGGGCTCGGGTGAGTTTCGGATAGGCCACGGGATGCATTGAACTTGGAAAATTTTGGTATTTTTGCTGTATCTGATGTCTGTAATACTATGCTTTGCGATCGCGTAGTCACTCTCGCGATCGCGAATGGGAAACTAGGCTGGGGGAGGATTTACTCTACGCATGCGACCGCGAAGGGGAAACTAGGCTGGGGGAGGATTTACTCTACGCAAACGCGAGACCATAGTCACGAATGCAGAGCATTGGGGGAGTTTCTCTATGCGAATGCGACAGGTCGAACGCGAACGCGTAGCTCTAGCTATGCTGGGCAGGGGGACCTGGGGAAGCTCTACGAGAACGCGAGCCATTTCATGCAAACGCGAAGGTAAGGCGGGCTAAGCCTTCACGAACGCGTAAAGCCTCCCGCGATCGCGTAAGTCCTTAGGAGGATGCTCTTTGCGAACGCGGCAGTGTTCACGCGATCGCGATGAACACTATCGCCCAGTGCATAAAACATAATCAAACACGGGTTTTAGCCATTTCTTCAACATGTTTCAAGAACCAAAAGGGTAGAGGCGATTTTCAAGAGTCATTTTCTTCCCCAAAGTATCGGTAAGTGCTTCTAAACCATTTTCTTTCAATTACCCATTACATTTTATGAATCATCAACCTAAAATCTAGAGTTTTCATGGTAGAATTAGGGGTTAGGGTGAAAATTAGAGATTTCGGAAATTTGGGAATTTAGACCTCAATTTGAGGTCGGATTCCAAAACTAATTACATATTCGGGCTTGGGGTGCATGGGTAAAAGGATTTTGGTCCGAACCTCGGGTTTTGACCAAGCAGGCCCGGGGTCAATTTTTCGACTTTTTGGAGGAAAATTTGGGAAATTTAATTTATGCAATATAATTGATTCCTTTAGCAATATTTGATATTATTGAGTCATTTATAAATAGATACGAGTGGTTTGGAGGTGAATTCCAAAGAAAAAGCTGTGATTGAGAATTAAGTGGCCTTCGAAGTAAGGTAAGTGTTGTGTCTAACCCTGACTTGAGGGAATTAGGAATCTTAGATTATTTGCTAAGTAAAATTCATGTGAGTGGCGTATATGTGAGGTGACGAGTACTTATGCGCCGCCAATTCACTTGTTTTTCCATGTTTCTTCCGTTTTCTTATATTGTCTCTTCCTATGTCTAATTGCTACATGTTTATACTAGTGTCGTTAAATTGATCGTCATTATCATATTTACAGATTTTCTATTGGTAATCGAGTATTTATTTAAAAGTTGAGATTTATATTATGGAACCAAATGTTGAAGTAAGGTTTGTACTTGTTATTATATCTTCCTGTTGTTATTTATGCATTGCATTATGGTAAGGGAGAGTGTTAATACACGATGGGTGATGTCGTGTCATGATATGAGAGTTAATGCACGAAGGGTGATGCCGTGCCATATTGTGAGTGTTGATACACGAAGGGTGATGCCGTGCCATATTGTGAGTGTAAAAGCACGAAGGGTGATGCCGTACCATATTGTGAGTGTAAAAGCACGAAGAGTGATGCCATGCCATGATATGAGAGTTAATGCACGAAGGGTGATGCCGTGTTGTTTCTATTGATTTTATGGTTAGATTGAGAGTAAAAGAACGAAGGGTGATGCCGTGCATTTTTCCTTACTGTATTCACTATTCGTGTTGATTCATGGTATATTGAGTGCTCCAGTGATCATTCTGTTGTAGTTCTTTATCTTGTATTCCCCTTAGTATGTTCTCCTCCCGACATTTCCTGTTTAGTTTTTCATTTTTGTTATTTATATATACACTGTTAAATTGTACAGGTTGATTTGTAAGTGCCCTGCCTTATCCTCGTCACTACTTCGTCGAGGTTAGGCTCGACACTTACCAGTATATGGGGTCGGTTGTACTGATACTGCACTCTGCACTTACTGTGCAGATTTTGATGCCAGCTCGGGTTGATCGAGATTTTGTTATTGGTCCACTGTCTGGAGACTCAAGGTAGATCTGTCGGCGTTCACAGACCTTGAAGTCCCCGTCTATCTCTTCTGTTCTACTGTTTCTTTCATTCAGATAATTGTATTTCTTTTAGACTATTACTTGTAGTAAATTCTAGAATGCTCGTGAATTGTGACTTCAGATCCGACTGGTAGTAATTAATACAATTTTATAATATTCCGCACTTATTATATTTTATCTTTGTTAATTATTGTTATTTACTGAATGTAAATAAGGAGCTGGTTTAATGATTCTCTAACGTTGGCTTGCCTAGCAAGTGAAATGTTAGGCGCCATCACGGTCCTGTTGGTGGGAATTCCGGGTCATGACAGACTGGATACTTACGGGTACATGTTATTTATGTACTCATGCTATACTTCTGCACTGAATTGTGCAGGATCTGAGGCAGTTACATCTGGTTACCAGTTCAGTGCGCATTTTTGATCCCCGCTACAAGACTACATGGTGAGCTGCCCTTTCGAGCCGTTCTACAGCAGCCTAAGTCTTTTTCTTGTTTATTTGTTCTGTCTATCCCATTTCAGACAGTAGATTAGAAATTTTTTGTATATTCTACTAGTATCTCATATACTTGTGACACCGGGTCTTGGCACACACTAGTAGACTTATGATTTTGGGATTGTATTCTTACGGTTATGATTTCATTTAACTATTTTCATTATGATTTCACTTGCTCATTTTAAATGTCCGTTATTTTTTAAATTCTTTAAATTTAAGGAAAGTTAGCTGTTTGAAAAACTTATTAAAAAAAATGAAAACCACTAGATTATTCACAGTCGGCTTGCCTAGTAACGGTGCTGGACGCCATCACGGTCTAAACTAGAATTTGGGTCGTGACAAGTCCCTAAAATGCCAACACATAATCTACACATGATTTCTAACATGGTTGGTGGTTCAATTTCTCTACTACATAAAGAATGTACAGATAACAACAGATTATTTAACTACACAGTTTCATGAAATTTGACCAAGTCATAATTCTTACGGTGCACGCCCACACGCCTGTCACCTAGCATGTGCGACACTTTAAAACCGATCACATAACACATAATATGGGGTTTCATACTCTAAGAATCAAATTTAAAACTGTTACTTACCTCAAATCGTGAAATTCTTTATTCTGCTACGCCCTTGCCTCGCGAATCAACCTCCAAACGCCTCGAATCTAGTCACAAATAATTCCATTTACTCAATTCAAATTATAAGAATTAATTCTATATGAAAATACTAATTTTCTAATAAAATCTGAAATTGCACTAAAAACTCGTCCGTAGGGCCCACGTCTCGGAACCCGACAAAAATTATAAAATATGAACGCATGTTCAACCACGAGTCCAACCATATAAACTTTACCAAATACCGACATCAACTCGATCCTCAAATCTTCAAATTAAACCAAGATGGTTTTCTAAATTCTCCAACTTAATTCATCAATTAAATGTTAAAAATAACCACGGATTCGGG
Source organism: Nicotiana otophora (assembly GCA_000715115.1). Classification (NCBI taxonomy): domain Eukaryota; kingdom Viridiplantae; phylum Streptophyta; class Magnoliopsida; order Solanales; family Solanaceae; genus Nicotiana; species Nicotiana otophora. The sequence continues at coordinate 93,070 of AWOL01S0033832.1, forward strand.
TAATTTGACCAATATTGAGTTAAGAATACTTACCTCGTTGTTTTCCTTGAAAATCTCCCGAAAATCGCCTCTTCTCGAGCTCCAATTCCTCAAAAATAAAAAATGGGATGAAGTCCCATTTTCAGAACTTAAACTTTTTGTCCAGGCATTCCTTCTTTGCGAACGCGACAGGTCCCTCGCGTTCGCGAAGCACATTTTTGTAATGCCCCAATTTCTTCTTCGCGAACGCAAAGGTAGCCTCACGAACGCGATGCTTTACCGACCTCAGGCCTTCGCAAACGCGAAGCCTCTCACGCGATCGCGTAGGCCAACACGTTTGGTCCAACCCTAGCTCCATCTCTTCTTCGCGAACGCGACCACCCTCTCGCGTTCGCGATGCGCAACCTGCCCAACCCTCCGCAAACGTGTCCTCTCCGTCGCGAACGTGAAGAATAAATCTTGTCTGCCCCTCAGTTCCTCTTTACGAATGCGAGACTACTCTTGCGAACGCGATGAAGGAAACCAGATAGTGAATCAGAAAAATTCCAGCAGCATTCCAAGTCCAAAATTTTATCCGTTAACCATCCGAAACTCACCTGAGGCCCCCGGGGACCTCAACCAAATATACCAACAAGTCCTAAAATATCATACGAACTTAGTCGAAACCACGAATCACATCAAACAACAGTAAAACTACGAATCATACCCCAATTCAAGCCTAATTTAACTATGGACTTTCAAATAATTTTTCGGACACGCTACTAAGTCCAAAATCACCATACAGAGCTATTGGAATCATCAAAACTCTATTCCGGGGTCGTTTATACATAGTCAACATCCGTTCAACTATTTCAACCTAAACTTTAAACCTTAAAACTAAGTGTTCCAATTCATCCCAAAACCTCACCGGACCCGAACCAATTATCCCCGGCAAGTCATATAACAACTGTAAAATATAAATTGAGCAGAAAAAGGGGGGAACGTGGTTATAATACTCAAAACGACCGGTTGGGTCGTTACAAAATATCTACCGTTATCACGTATTCAAGATCACGTATTCAAGAGACATAATACGCTAGAGTTTTTCTAATAGCTAGGGAGAGAGAGGTTGACCTCTATTTATAAAGAGTGTCTACCCATCACAGACGCCAATTGTTATTGGGCCTCACTTATCCACACACATAGAATTTAATATCAACTCTTTTATTTATCTACCACTTGAACCACGTCACTATCCTTTCAGGCTATAACCAATTAACGCAAGTCCAAATTCCAACATTTAGGCCTTAATTTTTGTTGTGTTGTAGGCAAAGTGTATAGAGCCTGCGTCTGGCAGACTCTCAAGGACTATGAAAGGGTCAGGCAATACGTCCCCTCTTCCACAAATGTTTCTTTTTCTTTTCACTATTGAATAAGATTGGAGTAGTAGACTAAAAATTATATATTTGGCTGGAAAAAAAAAAATACTTTTGAATAGAAGTTTTTGAGAAGCAGAAAAAATATTTTTTAAGAAAATGTACTTAGAAATTTAAAAACTTGACCAAACACTAATTGTTGCTTAAAAATATTTTTCGAATTAATTATCCAAATAAAAACTATTTCTCGCCAAAAATACTTTTAAAAAAAATACTTTTTAAAATAACTGATTTTAGAAACACGTTATAAGTTTGATTGGGGTGCAGCGGAATTGAAGAAACGGAAGTAAACTATGAAATGTGATAACCTGTTTTCCGAAGATTAAAATTTTAATTTAACAATTACAGTTTCATTTGATATCACTTACATGTAAGATTTAAATGATTGCAAAACTCTTCCATGTTCTATATTCTATTTCCTTCTTACGTAATTACGTTTTACAGCTCACTCATATTATCAAAGAAAAAGGATTTGGAAAAAAATAAAATGAAAAGGAGGATCAGTTCTTGGTTTATAAGGAACAAAAGAGGACTTGATGAGGTTGAGCCCACATCCCTACCTACAGTTTTTGCTTTTCAGATATACTAATATTTTCCGAAAATTATTTTTAGTCGTACCAAGCACATCCAAGCACTTTTTTATTTTACCATTTTTAATCCATTTTCCAAAGCGGAACATATGACCTAACATATTGCCTCAACGAATACAAAACATTTATAACCATCAAGTCCATTATAACGATCCGGCCGGTCGTTTTGAGTATTATAGCCCCATTCCCCCATTTATTGCTTATTATGTGCTCATTTGTTGTTATGTGACTTGCCGGGGTGGTTGGTTTGGCTCCGGGATATTTCGGAATGAATTAGGACACTTAGTCCCAAAGTTGGAAGCATAAGCTGAAAGAGTTGACTGGATGTTGACTTATATGTAAATGACTTTGGAATGGAGTTTTGATGATTCTGATAGCTCCGTATGGTGATTTTGAATTTAGGAGTGTGTCCGGATATTGATTTGGAGGTCCGTAGATGATTTTGTCTTGAATAACCGAAAGTTGGAAACGTTGAAGTTTGGAGAGTTGAGAAGTTTGACCAAGAGTTGACTTTGTGTTTACCGGGCTCAGATCTTGGTTTCGGAAATTGGAATAAATCCGCTGTGTCATTTATGACTTGTGTGCAAACTTTGAGGTCAATCGGAGTTGGTTTGATAGGTTTCGGCATCGATTATAGAAGTTGGAAATTCATTAGTTTCATTAGGCTTGAACTGGGGTACGATTCGTATTTTTGATATTGTTTGATATGATTTGAGGTCTGGACTAAGTTCGTATGATGTTTTAGGACTTGTTGGTATGTTTGGTTGAGGTCCCGGGGACCTCGGGTGGATTACGGATGATTAACGAATTGAAATTGAATTTGAAGATTTGCTGAAGTTGCTGATATTTGTGCTTCTGGTTTCCTTATATGCGATCGCGAGTGGAAGTTCGCGATCGTGAAGAGTTGTTTGGAGATTGGTGAAAATTGTTCTATGCGATCGCGAGAATTGATCCGCGATCGCGGAGCTTTGGGCAGTGGTACTACGCGAACGCGAGGGCTGTACTGTGTTCGCGAAGAAGGAAGGAGGGGTGGCCTGAAGCCACGCGTTTGTTTATCGTGGTCCACGAGGAGGCTCGCAATCGCGTAGCTTTATGTCCATGTGCATTACTTTTACGCTTGGATGTGTTCATGAAAGGTTTATTTTGGCAGCTTGTATTGTTATGCTTCTTGATCGTGAAGAGGAACATCCGTGCAGAATATAAGATTTCAAAAATGAGGGTTAGAGCATTATTTCACATTTGGACTTTGGGAGCTCGGATTGAGGCAATTCTTGGAGGTATTTTCAAGGAATTGATTGGGGTAAGTGATTCTAACTCGGATTTGGTTAATATACATGAATCTATCATTGTTTTTACCATTTAATTACTGTTTTAGTTTGAAAGAATTGGGAAAAATTATAGAAACTTCATAGGCTTTAATTTGAGAATTTAAAGGTCGAAATGAGATTGGAATTGAGAAATTTTGATATGATTGGACTCGTTGTTGAATGAGTGTTCGAATTTTGTTAATTTTGTAGGATTTCGAGACCTTGCCCGGGGTTGAGTTTTTGACTTTTTTTTAAAGAACCTAGCTTTATCATATGTAATTGATTCTTATAGCTTGTGTTGATTGCATTAAGTTGTTTGTGGCTAGATTCGAGTCGTTTAGAGGCCGATTCGCGAGGCAATAGCTTGTTGGAGTAAAGATTTGCGTGGGTTGAGGTAAGTAATACTTCTAAAATTAGTTATGGGGGTATGAATCCCTAAAATACGTGTTATGTGGTTGGTGTTAAGGTGACGCACATGCTAGGTGACGGGCGTGTGGGTGTGCACCGTGGTAATTGTGACCCGGTCGATTCCGTGGTACTATGTAGTTATCAAACCTTATTGCTATTCATGTGATTACTATGTGTTAGAGTAGTTGAGCTGTAATCCATGTAAGAAATCATGTTTAGACTATATGCTTCTTCTGTTGGGACCCACTGGGGTCATTTCTGCTATTGATTTATTTGTTTAAATGGTAATTATATACTCGGTCATATCTATCGTTTACATATCATATCTCAGTTTCAGTTACTATTTATTGTTGCATCATGTATCATTATTTGGGATGTTTGGTATGAGATTGGCGAGCCCGAGAGACTGGAGACATTGATGACTGAGTTGGGACCTGAGAGCCGTGTTGTAAGTGAGGTTGTGGATCGGGCTGCACGCCGCATCAGACCTTCTTGACTTTATATATATTATTATAGATCGGGTTGCACACTGCAGCATTCCTTATAGGCTTTATCTATTACTATGGGATCGGGCTGCATGCCGCAACATGCCATATTGGCTTTATATTAGCGCTTGGGTAGGATTCGCCCCTCCGGAGTCTGACATACCAGCAGTGAACGCAGGTACCATACAATGCTGAGTGATTGAGTGTGATAAGTGAGTTAAAACAGTCATATTGAGTACTCTGAGAGTGTGAGTATATGATGTTATCATTGCGATGCATTACATGAGGCATGCACATTTGACATGTAGATATAGAGATGTAACATTCCTCATATCAGTCATACTTGTCATATTTTATTAGTGTTGAGCCTAAATTGTTAAACTTGAAAGCATGTCTACATTTTGTACAATGTACAACTGATTATGAGATTCTCTGAGTTATTATTGTCATCTTTCATGTCATATATGTACTACAATTATCTAGACTTGGATTGTACCTATATGAGCTCGTCACTACTTTCAGCCTAAGGTTAGTTCTGTTACTTATTAAGTACATTGGGTCAGTTGTACTTATACTACACTCTCCACTCTGTGTGCAGATCCATGTACTTATGGGCACGGTGGTTTCTAGACTTAGAGCACTTCCGGCTTGAAGACTTTTGAGGTAGCTGCTTTGGGCGTCCGCAGACCTCGACGCTCTTTCTTTTTCCTTTTGTTTAGCATTGTTCTATCTTTCCAGACAATTGTATTTGAAGTTTTGACTATATTGTCATTTAAATGCGCATGCACTTAGTGACACCTAGATTTTGGGGGATTTTATATTGAGTCACAGTATCTTATCGGTTATGTATGAGGTTTTTCACTGTTAAACTTGTTTCATTATGTTTTTAATTCAAAATGCGTAGTTAGTGGTGATTGTAGTACTGTGATAGGCGCCATCACAACATGTGAGATTTTAGGTTGTGACATCCATGTAGGTGGTTGAGTGTAACTCCCGTATTTCATAAAAGCCTGATGCCATTCCATAGATTCACCTTCCAAATGCAGTGATGCTACCATGGCCTTTTCCTCAACAGGAACCTTATCAATTTGGAAGAACTGTTCTGCCTTGAATAACCACAATCTTAAATCATTTCCAAAAAATCTAAGAAATGAAATCTGAGTATACTTGGAATACTGTCAACCATATGTTTGATTTTCTTCCTCTTCCACATGATAACTTTCATATGATTCTTTACCATTGGATCTGGACTTAGATCCGCTTGACCCATTTACATCCTCTTCATTCCTTTTCGAAGGGTTTAACATTTGCTTCTTCAGTTCACCCAACGTCTGATCCAAACCTTTTAGGTGAGAAACTTCACCCGCTAATGAACCTACTATGGTGATCAACTGTTGCATTAGATCCATGAGATTGCCCAATTCTGTTGTTGAATTCTCAGCTATTTTGCCACCTTTCGTCATTTTTATCATCGAGAATCGAGGGCTCTGATACCAATGTTGTTCAAATGTAGGGATTTCAAGAATCCGAGGTTTGAATGTGGCTGGCTAGGAGCCTTAATAGAGAAAGCTCGAAGGTTCAGTAATGACGATGGAAAAAAGAGAAGAGAAGAAGTGAGATTATAGGAATAAATTGTAATTTCTTATTGATGATTTCAGAATGTAATACAATCCCTTATATGTACTGAAATGAGAATGAATGGAAGATTCCTTCTAACAACTTTCCAACTAACTTTTGATTACTAACTAACTTCCGGAAATGACTAACTAACCAACAATTACTTTACTAACTTCTAGCTTACATTTATAACTACTAATAACATCACTAATCATCACTAATTGTGTAACAGTACATTCCCCGCAAAAGAGATCCTTGACCTCAATGATCAAATTGAGGAAATCGAATATTGAGTTCATTATAGTATTCCCAAGTAGCATCATCAGTTGGTAAGCCAAACCATTTAACCAACACCTGCGCAATAGCCTTGTTTCCCTTCTTTACCATTATATTTTACAAAATTATTTCTGGTTCAAGGTAGTTAGGATCGGCAATGTCCACAACTGGTGGGTAAGAGATGTGTTCAGGGACAAGATGGCACTTTTTTAATAATGGAACATGGACAGTTGGATGGATTTTAACTGGTGCTGGAAGTAAAAGAGTGTAGGCCACATAACCTATCTTTTCTGTCACTTGAAAAGGTCCATAGAACTTAGCTGCTAACTTTTGATATGGCTGAGAAGAGATAGTTATTTGTTTGTAAATCTGAACTTTCAAATAGTCCCAATCCCCCACTTGAAATAATATGCCACTCCCGTGCTTGTCATCTTGATTAGCTTGATTCTTCATTCGGAGCTGAGCTCTGGACAAATGATGTTTGAGTAGTTGTAGCTTGAGTTCTCTAGTAGTTAGGATGCTATCCACCTTACATGCAGCTGATTCACCAGGAATATATGGAAGATGTAATGGAGGAGGTCTGCCATATAGTGCTTCATATGGAGTGGTATGAATAGCTGAGTGACAGTTGGTATTGTACCAATACTCAGCCATGGGAAGACAGGCTAGCCAACCAGTAGGTTCTTCTACACAAAAGCATCACAGGTAGGTTTCTAAACACCTGTTCACTACCTCAGTTTGGCCATCTGACTGAGGATGATAGGTTGAGGACATGTTGAGTTGGACTCCATGTAATGCAAACTCTACTAAAAAACTGGAATTAGCTACCAACTTCGTCACTAATCTGTCGCTAAATCGCTCGTAGCTAACATAATTTTTTGGTAATCTATCGCTAATCCTTTGCTAAGTAGGATTAGCGACGAATTTTGCTGTTTATCTACAATTTGTCTATTGCTAATTCCAGTTTTCTTAGTAGTGACAGATTTCCTACCAAAAGTTGCTCAAGAAGACTATGTCACTGGTGATTGCTTCAGGGAATCCATGTAACTTGACAATATTATCCAAGAAGACTTGAGCTACTGATTGAGCAGTACAAGGATGTCTTAAGGCAATGAAATGAGCATACTTGCTCAGTCTGTCAACAACCACCATAATCACTTCACACCCCTTAAATCTTGGTAATGCATCAGTGAAATCATACTAATTTGGGAACAAACAGTTTCAGGAATAGGTAATTAATGATGCCAACGGGCCAGGTGAAGCTGCTAGATCAGCCTTGCTCTTTTGACAGACATCACACTTTTGTACAAAGGTTTTGACATCCTTCCTGAGATCTTTCCAATAGAATAATGTTTGTAATCTTTTGAGAGTTTCTTCTACTCCAGGATGGCCATCTTGTAATATGCAATGCCACTGAGATATTATAGACTATCTAGTGGGGCCTATGCCTACAACTAACTTGCCTTTTCTTCTCAGTTGTTGATGAGACCATGTGTACTGAGGGTGTTTTGTTGGATCTATTTGTACTTTTTCAATCAATTTCTTCAGTTTTAAAACTTGATCCAACTGTCAAGGATGGCTTGTAGCATTTCATATGTCTGAGGGAATACTACCATAGCTAATAGTTCAGCACCACTGATTCTTGAGAGTGCATCAGCCACCTTATACTCAACTCCCTTTTTATACTCTATAACATAGTCGAATGACATTAGTTTGGTTAACCACCTCAGTTGAGTGTTTGTGTGGATCTTCTGCTCCATCAAGAACTTCTGATCAGTTCTAATGATGAACCGTTGCCCCAGTAGGTATTGAGACCATTTCATCACAGCATGTCCAATGGTAAGTAACTCTCTATCATAAACAGACATGAGTGATTTCTTCTGTGATAGAGCTTTGTTAATAAAGGCAGTGTGATTTCCTTGTTGCATAAGTACTGCTCATATTCCATAACCACTAGCATCAATCTCCACCACAAAAGTTTTGATGAAGACAAGAAAAACCAAGACAAAAGCTTGAGTCAATGCTTTCTTCAGTTCATTGAAAGCCTCAGTAGCTTGTGGTGACCATATGAATCCTTCCTTCTTGAAGAGGTCAGTCAATGGTTGGCTAATGATTCCAAAACCTCTGATGAATCTTCTATAGTAGCCTACTAATCCCAGAAATTCTCTCAATTGGTTTAGATTGTTGGGAATGGGCCAGTTCTGTATAGCTGCAATTTTCTGGGGGTCTATTGAGACACCTTCAGCAGTGATGAAGTGACCCAAGTATCCAATCATTTGGACTCCAAAAGAGCATTTGCTCATCTTTGAAAATAGCTGGTGTCTCCTTATTTCTTCAAATACCAATTGTAGGTGTTGCAGATGTTCTTGCATAGTCTTGGTGTATATCAAGATGTCATCAAAGAAGACTAGAACAAATTTTCTTAAGAACTGATGGAATGCAGTATTCATGAGTCCCTTAGGTAGCTGGTGCATTAGATAAGCCAAAAGGCATAACAAGATACTCATAGTGGCCTGAATGAGTTCTAAAGACTATTTTAGGAATGTCAGCAACAACCATCCTTAGCTGATGATAACATGATCTTAGATCAATCTTAGAAAAGACATCTGAACCACCTAATTCATCCAACAAGTCTTCGACAATGTGAATTGGAAACTTGTTCTTTATGGTGTGTTTGTTGAGGTCCCTATAGTCCACACACAACCTCTAGGTACCATCCATTTTTCCTACTAACACTACAGAAGATGCGAATGGGCTGCAACTAGGCTGAATTATGCCTTGATCCAACATCTCTTGCATTAAGCCCCCAATTATGTCTTTTTTCCCTGCAGGGTACCTATAGGGCCTTTTGTTTATACGTTCAGTACCATTTTGAAGAATAATTTTGTGATCAAATATTCCTTTAGATGGTGGTAATGCAGTAGGTTCAACAAACAAATCCCTGCACTTTTCTAGCAGTAATGTTAAACCAGGATCATTTATGCAATTTTCACTGCTAGCCTCCAAGGATTACCACAGTATGCTCTTATTTTCTACACATGAAATAACTTGAATCATTGCAAGTTGAGGTTGAGTACATGATAATTTATCTATTTTTCCAGCACTGACATACTTGATTTGGTCAGCAGCACCCCTGAGTACATGCTTCCTTCCTTTATAAAAGAACTCCATAGTGAGTTTCTTAAAGTTCATCATGATATCCCCATGAGTGATTAGCCACTCAACTCATAGTACCACATCATAATTTGCTAATGGCAACAACATGAAATTGGCTTCAAACTCAGCACCTTGCATTAGCCAAAATAACATGCAAGCAGTATCCACCATCATACCACTACCATTTGCAGCATTAACTATCTGAGGGCAGGTGGTTGTTATAAGACACCTCAACTTCTTCACCAAATCAGAGTTGATGAAATTGTGTGTGCTTCCAGTATCTATGAGAATGTGCAATGGTTTTCTAGCATTGTAGCAAATAACTCTCATGTATTTGAACCCCATAGAACCATTCAATGCATGAACTGATATCTCCATGTGTTCTTCCTGTTCAGCTAACTCTAGCACTGGCTCTTGATTTCCTGACCCTTCATCGTCCTTACAATACCCAAGGTCCAGTTGCTCCTCTACTTCTAATGGATATACTTGCTTAAGGTTTTTGCATTTGTGACCTTGCACATACTTCTCATTGCAGAAGTAGCACAAGCCCTTTGCCCTTTTCTCATTAGCTTCTTCACCACTCAGCTTCATCCTATTAAAACCTCCCCTAAAGATAGTTTGCTGATCTTTCTTGGGAGCTGGCAGAGCTAATAATGGGCTGCTCTGGTATTTCTGATCCACATTCCTTTTAAAATTAGTTGTCTGTGCTGGAAGCAATGACACCCTCTGTATAATCTCTTTGGAATGTGCATCTATATAAGCTTGAGCAAGAGATCTTGGGTTTGTCATCTTCACTGCTATGTTCACTGCTCTTTCAATCCTCCTATAAAGCAGCTGATCGCATTCTCTTGTGATAGATTCACCCTTGTGAGACTCCTTTGAAAGGCTGTTTGATACTCTTTAACACTACCAGACTAGACAAACTTCTTCAATTCCTCCATAGGTTCATCATAGTTCTCACCTAACTTTTCAATTAGGGCCATAGCATACTCTGTCCATGTAGGTAGTTGAGTGTAACTCCTATATTTCATAAAAGCCTGATGATATTCCATGGATTCACCTTCCAAATGCAGTGATTCTACCATGATCTTTTCCACAGCAGGAACCTTATCAATTTGGAAAAATTATTCTACCTTGAATAGCCACGATCTTCAATCATTTCCCAAAAATCTAGGAAATGAAATCTGAGCATACTTGGAATAATGTCGATCATCTGTTTAATTTTCTTCCTCTTCCACAAGAATCTTTCAAATGATTCTTTACCATTGGATCTGGACTTAGATCCGCTGGGCCTATTTACATCCTCTTCATTCCTTTTCGAAGGGTTCAACATTTGCTCTTTCAGTTCACCCAATCACTTATATGTTCTGAATTGGAAATGAATGGAAGATTCCTTCTAACAACTTTCCAACTAACTTTTCAGTACTAACTAACTTCCGGAAATGACTAACTAAACAACAGTTGGTTTATTAACTTCTACCTTACATTTATAACTACCAATAACATTACTAATCATCACTAATTGTGTAACACTACTGCAAGATGTGAGCGACGACTCTAAGATGTTCACCAGTTCCACTATCATTCTCCCAGCGATTGAATCTAAGTCAGCAAATAGTAAATCAACTAGGGAGGAAGTTCTTTCATACCAAAATGTTCGATGGAAACCCTCAAAGAAATGAACCTGAGTGGATTTTTCTGTTCACTGAGTTGACGAATACGGATACTACCAACGAAGTTGCAGATTCAGTACATGACTATTCCGACAGGACCGCAGCTCTGGTGTTCGACGAAATGCCTCACCACCACTCCAAAGTGTTCGATCCTGGCCATCAACTGCAACAATCATTATCCAAGGTCCCACAAACCACTTACCCCAGTTGTTCAATGTCATGTCCCATAGCTGCTACTCCAAGGTCGTCACTGATGTGCAGTCAAATTCGCATTTTATAAGGTATAGTGAATATGGGAGTGACATCTTGATTATGGATGGAACCACATTGATGCATAAGATTAAATGCTTACAACTATGTTGCGCGTGTTGCCACCTTTCCCTATGAGATGTGTAAAGATATTGGGAGGGTTACTATTGCTTACCCTTGCATATCCGCTGACTATACTGTCAAGGTTGTTTCGACCAGTGCATCAGAGAAATCTATTAATGCAAATAACTTCCTCTCATACCTTTATTTTGGCTCCTTCAATTTGTCTTAGAAGCCATACAATGAAGTTGCACCATCACATGGCGATAATAGTTTTAATGCGCTTGGGTTATTAGATAAGCTAAATACCACGGGAGAGGTGCCTGTTTATTTGTGTAAATTTGATGTCGAGATTTATCTAATAGAGGGTGTTTTGACAGTGGCAATTGGCTTGGGCTTAAAAGTTCCTATTTCGTTTTTCCCATGCTCTTATCCACAAACTGTGCAACAAAGGGCGAAGGTTTTCTATGTGCTGGTTACATATGCTCTAGCCGTCTTTGTGAAGGCACATTTTGGATTTGCTGCGCGGATTAAATTCAGTCCTACTTGTGCAATAGATGTACAACTTCATGCTGCTGTAAATGATCAACTTCATGCTGCTGAAACTGATGAGGAGCGAAATACGATGCTTCTTCTTCGTCATATGCCAGACCCATTTGTCCAGAAACATGGAGATGAACTCCTTGCTACTGTCAAGCTTATTGTCCCCGCTGATGACTTTTGATGTGAAGGTGTGCAGACAACTGGTAAAATCATTTGGCTTCCTGATTATTGGCAAGCTTTAATGGAACATCATTATATCTGTTGTTGGTACTTTTTACTCTTCAAATATGGACAGAAGTCAGAATTTACATTTCAATGTTCACATATTTGACCTCACTGCTATTGAGATTGATTATCCATATAGAAGTCAAGGTAATGCTAAAATAAATGCCATTAGTCAGGGTCTATCTTATGGAAAGGACAAATTAGTTGTGTTAGCAAAGATAAGGATGGCGTGAGCTCTGTTGAAATTTTGGTTGCGATGGAGTGTGGGAGTGATGTTCAATTCATTGATGTTGACTGCAATAATAATCAATTTCCATTAGCAGCAGCAGTTTCCTTTTTATACTGAAAATCTGCGTGGATAAGCTGTTGTCAGGGACAAGAAGAAGCAATTTTGTCCACTTAAGTGGGAGCATTACTCCAACAGTGGTTTCATAAATGGTGTTTGTGAGACTTTAGTCAATTGGGAGTACCCTGTTGCATTTGTTATGGCACTTGAGAGAACAACGACTTGGATATCCTGTCCCATCCTTGAATCTATTTGGTCGCAGTCTCTCATTCTCTGTATGCAGTTTGGTGATGCGAAAACAATCTAAAATAGCATGGGTTTCACGACAAATAGTGTTTAAAGTAGAAATGAGAAATCGCAATGCTAATGTTGCTATGAACTCTGTTTGATACTGCGCAGTGTTTCCAATCCAACCAAAGTGACAAGATTATTGTACGGGAATTTCAGGTAGCTTGTTAGGATCGGGAACCCAGGTAGTGCGGAATTTAGCCAAACAACAGTATAGTGACAATAACAAAGATAATGGAAGTTGATAATAACGGCAATTAAAGAATATAAAGAAGACACAAATTTATGGTTCGGTCAAGGTGACCTACGTCCACAAGCGGAGAAGAGCAATTTCACTATACCAACAAGAGTACAAAAGAGAGTACAAAATTAGAGTAAATACTCTAATTAATCCCAAATACCCCAAGAGAATAACCTCACAAGATCACTCCAAAGAAAGGGTTCACACAAGTGTTTCCCAACACTCACTCTCTTACAAAATATTCTATAATGAAATAAAGGAGGAGAAAGAAAGACAAGAGTGAAAAGCTCTTGAATTGGTGTGTTTACAAATGAGGAGAAACTCCTCTATTTATAGCAAGAAATCCTTGGCCTAATAATGGATATTATGTCATGGCAAATGTCATGATCCACAAATTTGTTATAATGGATATTATGTCATGGCAAATGTCATGAACCACAAATTTGTTATAATGGATATTATGTCATGGCAAATGTCATGAAAATTTGGCCATATTACAAATCTCCACCTTGGCCTAATTTCGGCTTATAGTAAATTTGCTCCACCTTCTCCGCAAAAACCCCAATGGGCAAAATCATTCTTCATAAATGCCAATCAAGTTCAGGCAAAGCTTGAACTTGGACACTGGAAGAGGTTTTGTGAACATGTCAGCAGGATTGTCTCTAGTGTTGATCTTCTGAACAGAGACTTTTCTTTCAGCAATGGTTTCTCGGATGAAATGATACTTTATATCAATGTGCTTCGTCCTCTCATGATACATTTGATCTTTAGTCAAGTGAATGGCACTTTGACTATCACAGAAAATGGTAATACTACCTTGGTATAAACTGAGTTTCGCAAATACACCCTTCAACCATAAAGCTTCTTTGATCGCCTCGGTCATTGTCATATATTCTACTTCGGTAGTAGATAAAGGTACTACATGTTGTAATGTAGCTTTTCAACTAATAGCGCAACCACCGATGCAAAATACATAGTCTGTCAGTGATCTTCTTTTGTCAAGATCACCTGCATAATCTGAGTCTACAAAACCAACCAAAGTGTTAGTATTTCTCCCAAACTCCAAACATGTGTTTGAAGTACCTCGCGAGTATGAGAATCCATTTCACAGCATGCCAATGTGCTTTACCAGGGCAAGCCATATACCGGCTTACCA
>AWOL01S0033834.1:0-15900 GCA_000715115.1 Nicotiana otophora
GCTTAGCCTTATGCAAGAAGGGAGGCAGTGCTTAGCCTCATGCAAAGAGGGAGACAATGCTTACTCTCATGCAAGGAAAGGCAGTGCTTATCCTTATGCAAGAAGCGAGGCAGTGCTTAGCCTCATACAAAGAAAGAGACAATGCTTAGTCTCATGCGGGAAAGGCAGTTCATAGCCTTATGCAAGAAGCGAGGCAGTGCTTAGCCTCATGCAAAGAGGAGACAATGCTTAGTCTCATGCAGGAAAGGGTAGTGTGCCTTATGCAAGAAGGGAGGCAATGCTTAGCCTCATGCAGAGAAAGAGACAATTCTTAGTCTCAGGCAGGGAAAGACAGTGCTTAGCCTTACGTAATTAGGGAGGCAATGCTTAGCCTCATGCAAAGAGGAGACAATGCTTAGTCTCATGCAGGGAAAGGCGGTGCTTAGCCTTATACACGAAGGGAGGCAGTGCTTAGCCTCATGCAAGAAAACGATGAGTGATAGTGAGGAAGTAACGTATTTCTTAGCTGGAGATTCTTTCGCTAGATAATTTGTTGTCTTGAAGGCAGTGACTTGACGTGTCTACGGATATCGTTATCTTATTATGCCTGCATACAAATAAAAATCGTGAGTTCTGTTGGGGAAGGTTGGTTCGCGCTTTTGTTTTCTTGTTCTATCTTTGCTCCTGCCTTGAGATCCTGTTTGAGTTACCCTGGGTAACATCTGGCTGTTACAAAAATAAAGTTTTCGAAAAAATATGCATGCATTTGATGAATATAGTTATTTAAAATATAGAAGTATGCAATATCAAGTAGTTTAGATGAACCGATGATTGTGATATATTTTAGAGACATTGTAACCTCCTTGCTTTAGAATTTTGAGGGTCCCCCTCAAAATTCTTCCCCAGTTTAAATGCAACCCTTTGATGGTTCCGCGTATGATGAAGTTGGCTGGACTTGCTTTAGAATTTTGAGGGTCTTCCTCAAAGTTCTGCCCCAGTTTCTGATCATGGCAAAAATGAAGATTTTATTAAGACGTGACCGAACCCACAGGGATGGCTATGTATACCCTCTTAAATGGGAATCAGGTCAAGCGTAGTTCAGTTACATCAAATGAAGAAATGTAAACAATCTTAAACATAGTATCTCTTGACTGTATCTGAGTTGATAGGTTTTGGCCAAATCTCTCCGTCAATTGCTGCAAGTATAAGTGCCCGTCCTGTTAATACTCGATGAACCATGCAGGGACCTTGCCAATTGGGTGAAAATTTCCCTTTAGCTTCATCTTGATGCGGGAAAATTTGCTTTAGCACCAACTGCCCCAGTGTGAATTGCCTTGGTCTGACCTTTTTGCTGAAAGCTCTTGCCATTCTGTTCAGGTAGAGTTGAGTGTGACATACTGTGTTCATCCTTTTTCCATCAATGAGGGCCAGTTGTTCATAGCGGCTTTGTACCCATTCTGCGTCGCTGAGCTCAACTTCTTGTATGATTCTCAAATAAGGAATTTCCACTTCGGCGGGAATAACAGCTTCAGTACCATAGACCAGTAGGTAAGGAATTACCCCTGTTGATGTGCAAACCGTGGTACGATATCCAAGGAAAGAAATGGTGGCCTCTCGTGCCATTGTTTGTAATTATCTATCATTTTTCTCATTATCTTCTTGATGTTCTTGTTGGCAGCTTCTACAGCTCCATTTATTTGTGGCATGTATGCTGTGGAATTCTTATGCTTGATCTTGAAGGTCTCACACATGGCCTTCATCAGATCACTATTAAGGTTAGCGGCGTTGGCGGTGATTATTGATTCTAGTACCCCGAATCGACAAACAATGCGATCCCGAACAAAATCTGCAACGACGGTTTTAGTTACAGCCTTGTAAGATACGGCTTCAACCCTTTTTGTGAAATAGTCTATGGCCACTAGAATGAACCTATGCCCATTTGAAGCAGCCGGTTCGATTAGACCGATGACATCCATCCCCAAAGCGAAGAAAGGCCAGGATGCACTTGTTGCATTGAGTTCATTGGGTGGCACTCGTATTATATCAGCATGTATCTGGCATTGGTGACACTTCTAGACATATTGACGCAGTCTGTTTCCATAGTCATCTAGAAATATCCTGCTCTTAGTATTTTCTTGGCTAAGAAAATGTCGTTCATGTGTGGTTTGCAAGTTTTGGCANCTTTGCTCCTGCCTTGAGATCCTGTTTGAGTTACCATGGGTAACATCTGGCTGTTACAAAAATAAAGTTTTCGAAAAAATATGCATGCATTTGATGAATATAGTTATTTAAAATATAGAAGTATGCAATATCAAGTAGTTTAGATGAACCGATGATTGTGATATATTTTAGAGACATTGTAACCTCCTTGCTTTAGAATTTTGAGGGTCCCCCTCAAAATTCTTCCCCAGTTTAAATGCAACCCTTTGATGGTTCCGCGTATGATGAAGTTGGCTGGACTTGCTTTAGAATTTTGAGGGTCTTCCTCAAAGTTCTGCCCCAGTTTCTGATCATGGCAAAAATGAAGATTTTATTAAGACGTGACCGAACCCACAGGGATGGCTATGTATACCCTCTTAAATGGGAATCAGGTCAAGCGTAGTTCAGTTACATCAAATGAAGAAATGTAAACAATCTTAAACATAGTATCTCTTGACTGTATCTGAGTTGATAGGTTTTGGCCAAATCTCTCCGTCAATTGCTGCAAGTATAAGTGCCCGTCCTGTTAATACTCGATGAACCATGCAGGGACCTTGCCAATTGGGTGAAAATTTCCCTTTAGCTTCATCTTGATGCGGGAAAATTTGCTTTAGCACCAACTGCCCCAGTGTGAATTGCCTTGGTCTGACCTTTTTGCTGAAAGCTCTTGCCATTCTGTTCAGGTAGAGTTGAGTGTGACATACTGTGTTCATCCTTTTTCCATCAATGAGGGCCAGTTGTTCATAGCGGCTTTGTACCCATTCTGCGTCGCTGAGCTCAACTTCTTGTATGATTCTCAAATAAGGAATTTCCACTTCGGCGGGAATAACAGCTTCAGTACCATAGACCAGTAGGTAAGGAATTACCCCTGTTGATGTGCAAACCGTGGTACGATATCCAAGGAAAGAAATGGTGGCCTCTCGTGCCATTGTTTGTAATTATCTATCATTTTTCTCATTATCTTCTTGATGTTCTTGTTGGCAGCTTCTACAGCTCCATTTATTTGTGGCATGTATGCTGTGGAATTCTTATGCTTGATCTTGAAGGTCTCACACATGGCCTTCATCAGATCACTATTAAGGTTAGCGGCGTTGGCGGTGATTATTGATTCTAGTACCCCGAATCGACAAACAATGCGATCCCGAACAAAATCTGCAACGACGGTTTTAGTTACAGCCTTGTAAGATACGGCTTCAACCCTTTTTGTGAAATAGTCTATGGCCACTAGAATGAACCTATGCCCATTTGAAGCAGCCGGTTCGATTAGACCGATGACATCCATCCCCAAAGCGAAGAAAGGCCAGGATGCACTTGTTGCATTGAGTTCATTGGGTGGCACTCGTATTATATCAGCATGTATCTGGCATTGGTGACACTTCTAGACATATTGACGCAGTCTGTTTCCATAGTCATCTAGAAATATCCTGCTCTTAGTATTTTCTTGGCTAAGAAAATGTCGTTCATGTGTGGTTTGCAAGTTTTGGCATGTATTTCCTCGAGCAATCTGGATGCTTCCTTAGCATCGACACATCGCAACAACCCTAGGTCTGGATTCCTTCTGTACAGAATTCCTCTGCTTTGAAAGAAGTGGTTGGCAAACCTTCGGAGTGTGCGTTTATTAGTGTGCTTTGCGTGCTCCGGGTACTCTCCTTTTGCCAAGTATTCTTTGATGTCGTGGAACCATGGATTTCCATCACTTTCTTCTTCAACATGAGCACAATAAGTTGGCTGCTTATGAATTCCTATTGGGATAGGATCGATGAAATTCTTGTCTGGGTGTTGTATCATAGAAGCTAAAGTGGCCAATGCATCTGCGAACTCAGTCTGGACCCTCGGAACATGTTTGAATTCTATCTTCGTGAACCTCTTGATCAGCTCTTGTAAACAATACAAATATGGCAATATTTTGGTATTCTTTGTAGCCCATTCTCCTAAAACTTGATGTACCAAAAGGTCAAAATCTCCCATCACCAGCAATTCCTGAATATTCATGTCAATGGCTAGCCTGAGTCCTAAGATGCATGCCTCATATTCTGCCATATTGTTGGTACATGGAAACCTGAGTTTTGCGGATACCGGATAGTGTTGGTATGTTTCTGACACTAAGACAGCTTTGATACCCACTCCTTTGAAGTTTGTAGCTCCATTGAAGAACATTCTCCAACCCTCATATGCTTAAGTGATATCTTCTCCTACGAATGATACTTCTTCATCAGGAAAATACGTTTTCAATGGTTCGTATTCTCCGTCTACAGGATTTTCTACCAAATGATCCGCCAATGCTTGTCCTTTGACCGCCTTCTGAGTTACATAGATGATGTCGAACTCACTCAGCAATATCTGCCATTTTGCTAACTTTCCCGTAGGCATGGGTTTCTGGAAGATGTATTTTAACGGATCCATCCTTGATATAATATATGTGGTGTAGGCACAGAAGTAGTGCCTCAACTTTTGAGCTTTCCATGTCAAAGCGCAGCAGGTGTACTCCAGCAAAGAGTAACGTGCTTCATAGGGCATGAATTCCTTACTCAGATAATATATGGCCTGCTCCTTTCTTCCCGTCACATTGTGTTGTCCCAGAACATAACTAAAAGCTCCATCTAGTATGGATAAATAAAGCAACAAAGGTCTCCCTGGTTCCGGTGGGACCAGAACAGGTTGTTTAGATAAATATTCCTTGATTTTGTCGAAGGCTTTCTGACATTCTTCAGTCCAACTTGTTGCAGCATATTTCTTCAACATTTTGAAAATCAGTTCACAGATCACAGTTGATTGTGCTATGAAACGGCTGATGTAGTTGAGACGCCCTAAGAAACTCATCACATCTTTCTTGTTCTTTGGAGGTGGCAAGTCCTGGATAGCTTTGACCTTTGACAGGTCCAATTCAATCCCTCGGTGGCTGACGATGAATCCTAGTAACTCCCGGCAGGGACTCCGAAGGCACACTTTGCGAGATTCAATTTCAGATTGTATCTTCGAAGTCGATCGAAGAATTTCTTTAAGTCTGCTATATGATCTGTGCTCTTTCTGGATTTGATGATGACGTCATCTACATACACCTCTATTTCCTTGTGTATCATGTCATGGAAAATAGTTGTCATAGCACTCAAGTAAGTGGCTCCAGCATTCTTCAGGCCAAACGGCATCATTTTATAGCAATAAACTCCCCATAGTGTGATAAAGGCTGTCTTTTTGGCATCCTCTTCATCGATCCAGATCTGATGATACCCCGTGAAGCAATCCACAAAAGACTGGAGTTCATGCTTGGCATAGTTGTCGATCAGTATGTGTATATTGGGCAATGGGAAATTATCTTTGGGACTTGCTCTATTTAAATCCCTATAGTCGATACACACTCTGACCTTCCCATCTTTCTTTGGGACTGGCACGATGTTGGCCAGCCAAGTCGAATACTCAACTACCCTGAGAACCTTGGCTTTGATTTACTTAGTGACTTCCTCTTTTATTTTCAAACTCATATTTGGCTTGAATTTTCTGAGTTTCTATTTTACAGGTGGACACATAGGATCGGTAGGTAGCTTGTGAGCCACTATGGATGTGCTCAAACCAGTCATATCATCGTAGGACCATGAAAAAATATCTTCATACTCTTTCAGGAACCGAATGTATTCTTCCTTCTCTGACGGTGATAGATGAATGCTTACACGTATTTCCTTGACTGTTTCAGAATCTCCTAAGTCAACTATCTCAGTCTCGTCCAAATTAGACAGGCTTGTTTTCAAAGTTTTCAACTTCTCTTACAATTTTCTCATGTATTATATCATCTTCCAGATCCTCGGAATCACTATCCTTATATTGCGTTGTCTCATTACATGTCACAGCCGTAGGTTCATCGGGATAAGTAATAATAGCACTGTAGAGAGAAAATGTAAAGAATAATAATAAATACTAAAAATAACAATGCATTAAATAAATCTTGAAAACGTCAAACAAGTACGGCTCGATGACTCGAGCAATTATTTTAAAACAAAATACGTTCAAAACAAAATACTGAAAATGTCTTAGATGCTCATAAAATTGCTTTAAAAATAAGTGATGCTAATTGTCAGGCTACCCAGGAACTCGATGGGCCCTCGATGGTGCAGCAGTCCAGTTCTTGAGAACGGATCCTTTCTCCACAGTCTGAATAGTAAGGTACTCCTCCTCCTTCTCCTCAACTATCGCACTGCAATCCATGTCTTCATTATCTAGAAACATCTTCCTCATGTCGGCTAAGACTTCATCTTCCTCAGACCCCCACATCATGTCAGCTTGATGAAATGTCTGGTGCAAATATGGTGCTAGTTGTTCCAGCGGATAATAAGGACCATGCCATGGTGGCGACCAATCCCGGTACTCTTGCTAAGTATATTCATACCCAAGCCCGAAAGTTGTACCATGACGTTTTAGTTGTACCAATTTGGTGATCCCTTGGAGATTCTTGCCGAGACCCTTGCCAAGATCATACCCTGTCCATAGCAATATGCTTTCTATTTTATTTCTCCACCATTTGTCTTTTTCAATTGCGTTGACGCGCTCAATGCGATGGTATATTTTTCCACCCATCCTCCTTCCATTCTAGATGACTAGAACAGTCTGATTGGTATAAATGGGATTACTCCCATCTCCGTGGATGATCACTTCCTGATGTAGAGTAGAAGCTACAGCCCCAGCGGCATGTATCTAGGGTCTCCCCAACTATAGATTGTAGGTAGAAAATATATTCAGCACTTGAAACTCGACATCAAACCAGGTTGGGCCCATTTGTAGGCTGAGGTTGACCTCTCCAATTATGGCCCTTTGAGATCCATCAAACGCCTTCACATTCATACTTCCTGCTCATATCTCGTGCAGGCCTTTACCCAGCCTCTTGAGAGTAGTTAATGGACATATGTTGAGACTCGAGCCCCCATCTATTAGGACTCTAGTGATGAATTTGTCCTCACATTGCACTATGATATGTAGTGCCCTGTTGTGACGTAGTCCTTCCGGAGGTAGCTCGTCTTCATGAAAAGTGATTTTGTGGCTTTCCAATACCTGCCCCACCATGTTAGCCATTTCCCCACTAGTGATGTTGGTGGGTACATAGGCTTCACTCAGCACCTTCATCAGGGCATTCCTATGTGTCTCGGAGTTTTGTAGCAGTGATAAAATGGATCTCTGAGCAGGAGTTTTGTGTAGATGGTCAACCACAGAGTATTCTCTCGATTGCACCTTTCTCCAAAGGTCTTCTGGGCCGGTCTCAATGACAGGCGGCTTAGATACAGTTTCTTTGCTTGTTCCTCCCAAGTGCTTGGGTGTGTAAACCCTACCGATTCTAGTCATGCCTTGTGTTGCACCTGTTTCTTCCATTTTCGCTTTTCTTTCTTGCTTCCACAACATAATCCCATGGTATGGCATTAGACTTATAACATGGTGTAGGTGTTACCATTACAATGAAGGGTGTGGTCACCTCGACTTCAAATGGCATTGGTGCGGCTACCTCAACTTCAATCGGTGCCTGCGTTTGGACTACAATGGGCGTGAGGGTGATTGGAGATGTTTTAGGATCATCCCCTTTCCAAATGAGTCCAATTGACCCATCCGGATCCCATTCTTCATCGGTCTTTATCACATTTACTTCCTCACCTCTATGATCTGGGAGAGGATTGTTACGAACATTAGGTGTAGTCTCATTTGCCTGTATGACTTTAGTGTCAATTAATGTCTGAATCTTGTCCTTCAAAGTGCAACATTCATCAATGGTATGACCCTTTATGCTTGAGTGATAGGCATATGTCTTGTTTTGGTTAACCTACTTAGAAGAGTTTTCAATAGCAAGAGCAGGAATGAGAGTGACATAACCAGCAGCCTTCAGTCTCTCGTATAGTTGGTCTATGGGTTTAGCAATTGGAGTATATTATCTGGGTGGTCTACGGTCGAAATTTGGTCTTGGTTTTTCATAATTTTGGCGGACTGGTGGTGAGTGGTAATATACGGGTTGGGTGTTATAAGTGTGGTAGGTGCCGGCAGGTTATTGGTATCTGGGGGGTGAAGGCTGGTATGTGGGTGGAGGTGTTTGGTATGTGAGAGGAGACTTTGGACCTTGGGCTACCATTACTGCACCCACTTCTTTCTTCTTGAAGATACCTCCTGACTGCAAAGCTTTATTTATGGCTTGGAGTGCTTCGAAATTTGTCATTATTCCGCTTTTGATCCCTTCTTATGTTCTTTCTCCCAGCTTGATGATGTCATAAAATTTATGATTTTCAATAACCATTAACCTTTCGTAGTATTACCGGTCTTGAGCTCTGATGAAGAACTTATTCATTTGTTCTTCTATAAGTGTCGGCCTTACTTTCACAGCTTCAGACCTCCATCGAGTAGCATACTCGCGGAAGGTTTCCGTTGGTTTCTTCTTGAGATTTTGAATGTAGAAAATGTCTGGTGCATTTTCTGTGTTGAACCTGAACCGATCCATGAAATCTGACGCCATGCTCACCCAATTAACCCACTTCTTTGGGTTCTGATTGATGTACCAAGACAAAGCATCTCCAGTGAGTCTCCTCATGAATAGCTTCATACGAATTCGTTCACCTTTGCCAACCCCTACAAGTTTGTCACAGTATGTTCTTAGATGCACTTTCGGATCACCAGTTTCGTCAAACATTTCGAATTTGGGAGGTTTGTAACCCTCCGATAGTTCTATATCTGGTTGAATGCACAGGTCCTCATAATTCAAACCTTCGATGCCCTTGCCACCTTCTACACTCTGAACTCTGCCAGTGAGCTTCTTGAGTTCTTCCACCATGTTCTTGATGATCAGGTCCTTCTCGGCGGATTTCGGTATTATATAGGATTTGTTGTGGGGTGTGGGGTAACATTTCCACATATATGGGATTGCTTTGGTGGACTCTGGGAATTTGGGCATAATAGTGGTCATTGGTTGAGTTTTGGGGATCAAGAGTAGGTTGCGGTGCATTTTGAGGAGTGTGGTAAGTGGTGGTTTATGGGTATTGAGTTGGATGGTGATGGTGTTGTGGAGGAGTAGGTACCGGTGGAGGGTTATTGTTCTGAGGAGGTGTGGCGTATTGATGTGCCGCAGGAGGGTTTGGCGGTGGATTTTGGTTCTGTGTGTTTTGGGGAGGTGTTGGATTTTGGGCGTTTATGTTTTGTTGGTTGATATCAGGGACGTTTAGGGTGAGGGAAAGGTTTGACAAGTTTCGAACCTGCTCAAGTTCTCCTTGTAGCTCCAATATTTTCTGTTCCAGGCGTAGGACCAATTCATTTTGCGCTGGAGTACTCCGACCATCCGAAGTTTCAACATTCTCTGCATTGTCCTTTCT
This sequence comes from Nicotiana otophora, assembly GCA_000715115.1. Taxonomy (NCBI): domain Eukaryota; kingdom Viridiplantae; phylum Streptophyta; class Magnoliopsida; order Solanales; family Solanaceae; genus Nicotiana; species Nicotiana otophora. Next base: position 9,504 of record AWOL01S0033834.1, read on the forward strand.
GATACCACTTAAATCGTCTATCTTTCCTCTCCCTTTGCTTCTTCCTTTAGGATCACTTGGTGGAGGACCTCTGGATCTAGTGTGAAATGCGGATGATGCCAGTATGCACGAACCAACCTTGGGGAATGGGAATAATCAAAAGAAAGAAAAACAAAAGGTAACCAAGTCAGCAAGGGATATTGAAAAAATGCTTGCAATATTGAACATGCTTTGCAATATTAATAAATTCACGTCCTAATTTGGGGGACCTCGTTGTGCCTGAGGTAGGCCTAAGCGACACATAGACTTGGAGAACATTGATGCCAATAATTGCATCATCTCATTAATGCAAAAATAAATTAAATCCTTACTAAATTGATACTAATAGGAGAGTTACTAATGGCATTTGCCTTATTACAATCAAAATCTAAAACGAATCTAAAAAGCAGTAAAGAACATTGTTTTCTAATCTACTTGGCCCCAGAAGGACCTTCCCTATGCCTGGCTCTTTTAGATCCATCAATCAGGTTTCCCAGGTCACGCATATCCAACAGTAGATAAGCCTTTGCTAGATGCCCTCCTTCATTGTCATCCGTGTTCTGACAATCTGAGAGTCTCTTCTTCATCTTTCCCTCAAGCTCCATCAACCCTTGATCCAAATATTCCAATCTCTCTGTTGACTTAGTAGCAATTTCTCTCCATTCGTTGATTGCTTCCATATCCACTTTGTATTGTTTCAAATGCCTAGCTTCATACTCGAAGACCATTTTGTGCAACATCCTATACTTGACTTGTGCTTCGGCAGCGTCATCTATGATCCTGTTTTTCAGATTAATTCCCAGCTTGACGTCTCCTGCTATGTCGTCTACCAACCATGATGGGTAGAAGTACACATGGCCGGCATGATACCTATCTGGCTCGATAGTATCCTTTTCCACAATGACCTTCTGGTTCCACATGTGTGTGCCTCGAACTTGAATGGGATGACGTCCCCTTTAAAATCTGCTTTGTACTTGACCATGTGGGAAACCCGAAGTATTACCTGTTTTCTTTCCGATTGCCTCATTACCCTTATAGGAGCATAAGGATAGATTCCCCTCAACTCGATCAGAACTAGATCAGCAGTCTCTCTTGACTTGATGATGAATTCACTGTTAGGGAACCATTCAAACATCCAATGTACCTTCTCATCAATCAGATTGCTGAAGAAACGCACCCAGCTCACAGCATTTCCCGGTTATGCAAACCTGTCTGGGATAAATGTCATTATCTTTGGGTAATGGTAAGCTATGTAGTCATTTAATGGTCATCGTAAAAGTTCCTGACGATATTCTCCCCTCTTAAAATGTTCCAACAACCAAACTTGCAGTAACAGATTACAACCCTCGAAGTGTCCAAACCCATGCTTGCATCGATCTAGAGAGCGGTACATTTTGGCTAGGATCATGGGTATGATGGTATAAGCCTGTCCCTCGATTCCTTCCATTAGAGTCCTTGCAACCATGGCTAAGTGAGTGTGGATCCTTTCCCCTTTCATCAAAAATATTAGCAACCCCAAGAAGCAGACAATGAATACATAAACTCGATGGTGCGTCCAACCCAAGGAATTATTGGCAAGTTCATCATGATGAAGGCGATATGACTTGTTGTTCCCATAATGCTCATAAAGGAATTCAAATGGGATGTATGACTTCTTGAAAGAAAGCAACTCATCATTTTTCTTGAAACCCAGCATTTTCAGAAAACCGCAGGGAGTGCGATTCTCTAGCACTAATAAACCTGGACTATCTTGTGGCAGCTTAGCTAAGCCTCTTATTTCTTCTAGGAGAGGAGTCATTTCCATGTCACCAAAGCGGAAGATGGCCCTTTTCTCATCCCAAAACATAGTGGCAACCTCCATCAATGCTCTATTCGGCCAGATGTCTAGCAAAGACGGTAAATTACCAAGGACCCTTCTCACGTGATTCTTGTCGCTAGGAGCGAGATTTTTCTATCAGTCAAGCAACAGAGGTGGGATGTTTTGGACCTGGGGACTTCGTGCTTCATTCTCTGAAAACAAATAAAGTTAGCCCTTTCCCCCTCCGAATTCGACTATTTACACACTAATGATCAATATATTGGCATATTTTCTCCAAGTAACGCACATCATATGACGGTGTCTATTGAGATTGTGGAAATCCCGCCGGGCTTTGGACAAGGCTTATCTTAGCGGGATATTAACAACGTTCTAACATGTACTAGGTTTAACATGATGCATGTACATTTGATATTGGAGTAAGTGTCACGACCCAAGACGATGGGCCACGACGGGCACTCGGTACCTTACTCAATCGAGTACCAACGTAACGTATCTTTCTTATTACATCATCATATACACGTGACACACGGGCCTAATAGGCCAACATCATCATTTATAAACACAAAACATAGGCTGAGAAGGCCGTACCATCTTTCATGTACACGACATATGTCTATAAGCCTCTAAGAGTACATCAATGTCATAAAGGTTGGGACAGGGCCCCGCCATACTAATCAGTACATGTCCTAATTATACTGACCACATAAGCAACTCCGGAATAAATGGAGTGCACCAACATCTTCCGCTGAGCTGATCGCCTACTTGGAGGACTCTCAACCTGTCCATCGAGACCTGCGGGCATGAAATACAGCATCCCCAGGCAAAAGGGACGTCAGTACAAACAATGTACCGAGTATGTAAGGAATGAAAATCGGTAAATAATAGACATAAGAGAAACATGGAGTAAAAGACTCGACATGTACGTCTGCATAGCTCTGTGAATCATTTCATTTTTATAATGTCATGCATATGCGTATAAATGTCATACCATGCATAGATATATGTGTTCGTAACATCATCAAGCCACTGAGGGCATCCCATCATATCATTTCGGCCAATGTGGGCAAATCATCAACGTATACTAGCTGATCAGGTGGTGGTGCGTATATAATGCCATAGCCTTTTCTCATATCCCATATACATATAATATACGCATATATAACGCCATCTAGTCATGGATCAATGTACATGTATAAATGCATGAAATGCATAAGAAATACATTAATAAGATTTTCTCGAAATGTCATAAAACTAATATGCCAGTTGGATAAATTTTATCAAATACGTATTTTTCTGAGACCCATGAACAGAAGATATAATAATAATTTACATGGGGAATCAAGAATATAGACACCCCTAATATTTCTATAAATATAGTCGTTTATGGAAATTGTGCATTTGCTCGTTTCGTTCGTGTCGTATAGATCATGCCAAAAGAAATAAGGGATAGCCTTAACATACCTGAGTCGATTCTTTTGACAATCCGTCTAACACACATCAACTGCTACAACATGTAACGGCAAGATCAGAGTAGGGAAAAATCCGTATGATGTTCTTGAAAAAGGTTGCACCGTACTCCTTTAGAACTGCAAGATCCCGTTGCTATTACCTTATGAAATCTTGTATGAATTTTTGTAGAAAATTTCATATGATCACTTTGTTAATTTGATCACAACCTTGCAAGGTAGTTACTAAAGTAGTAATGTTAGAGCCTTTGAAGTAGTAACGTTAGAGCCTTTATGGCTTTTTTTGTGAATTCCATCTTTTTGTGAATAATGCAAGTCTTGAATTTAAGAAGAAATTTTTCAATCCTTTCTTTAAAGATTGCCACCTTGCAAAATTGTTCAAGAGTCACTTAATGACTCATGTATGTGGCTGCCACGTTTTGGCTTATTAACCTTATCCAAGATCTTGATTTATTTAATCACTAATTCCTTAATTAATTGTTAACCTCCTACTAAAATCAATAATTATCCGATTATCCACATAATGAAGAATAATCTCAAATTACTTAAAATACTACTCACTTTTAACACACCTTATACACCTTACTATCATGGCCATGTGGTACCTTGTATGGTACTAGTCCATAAATACCGGGTATTTTAGCTCGGACCGTATTTTATTCCAAAATGCCAAACTTCGACGAAACTCATTTCTTTTTATTTGCTTACCCTCTCACCTTCACGAATTATTTATTCCTTATTTTAAATAGCATAATACTTATAATCTCCAAATAATCTTGTCCTTGAACTGATGTCAATTATCTTACGACGAATCCAACGTACAATACTACATGGTGTATCATCGTCATAATTTAATATTGCGGAGCATAACATCATCGTAATATAATACTGCGAGACGTAACATCATCATAATATAATATTACGGGGCATAACATCATCGTAATATAATACTGCGGGGCATAACATCATTCCCCCCTTTGGAATATTCGTCCTCGAATGTTGACTGATGCGCTTATCATTCTCATAACCCATAGCTCTTGCGAATATTTTAATATTCTCCTTGCCATTTACGCAACTATTCTTTGAATAAATCCAAAGGCAAGGGCATTCCCCCCCTTTAAGAGTCTTTCTCACACTACGACTTGTAGTTAGAATCCTTCTAATCTCGTAAATATTGCTACCTTCTATCATGCAGCCTATACGACTCTAACTTTGTATGTGCGCCTATGTGACTCTTCTCTCCTCTTTCCTCCAGATTTTAGCCAATCTCTAGGCGTCACTTTCTAAGCATATACAGAGCTTGAAAAGATGCCTCCTTGGGCATTTATAGGTATACTGAAGTTCTTTGCCCGATACTTCATTGAACTTACGAATATTGCTATATCTTATTTCATAGACCCGATTATCCATTTGTATGACTTTACTGTATCTTGGTGGGTCATACTATACCATAACTCTTACTTCGATTTATTGTTACTGCGGTCTGCTACCAAACTCCGGGTTACTTTCGTTGGTTATCCCATATGTATAAATCTAAGTCCTTTAATGCTTCCTCATTACTGTTCATTTTAAGAATGACGGCCTAATCTCACCTCATACTTTGTGACTTTTGTCCATCAATTGTTGATTCACCTCAATATTGATCTACAATATACCACTGATAACATAAAACTTCTTACGTAATACCTTGCCACTAGGGCTTATGTTGCATCGAGGAATATTTGAAGTGATTTTCCTGATCCACGTAGCTGATACTATACTTCAATAATCGTATCTTATAGCATCCCAATGCAGTTCACTTATGTGGGTATTTTAATCCCGTACAATTCATGAAATCCTTGTCAAATCATTACTCAATCGAAGGCCCAAATGTCATCCTTTTTTTTATCACAATTACACCCTCATTGTATTATCAGGGCAGCATTTCATCTCTTCTAAATGCCATTAGTCTTAGACTCGTTTGAGTTGATTCAGGCTATACTGAGCTTTGTATAACTTAGAGAAACCATCAGCTCTATTGTTTTCATGGTCTTAATCCTAAGGACTTTATCCATTCTCATCATCTTTTCACTCGCCCTTTCTTATCCTTACTCCTGTCTTCCTAAAACCTTGTCGCTTTACCATACTTTAGCGAGACCTACATATTAATTTATACTACTCGCAACCTTCCTTCAACTTTCTTGCACACAGATCTCCTTATGTGATTTTGGAACATCAAGTGATACATCACATCATCTCTAACTCTTCTTTACTCTCTTGGCCAGATCTCTCGGTACCTAGAACCCATAGGCTGGAAGATATGCTACTGACAATGCCGTTATCAATATTTTATCACTAACGACGCCGCNGTTATCCCATATGTATAAATCTAAGTCCTTTAATGCTTCCTCATTACTGTTCATTTTAAGAATGACGGCCTAATCTCACCTCATACTTTGTGACTTTTGTCCATCAATTGTTGATTCACCTCAATATTGATCTACAATATACCACTGATAACATAAAACTTCTTACGTAATACCTTGCCACTAGGGCTTATGTTGCATCGAGGAATATTTGAAGTGATTTTCCTGATCCACGTAGCTGATACTATACTTCAATAATCGTATCTTATAGCATCCCAATGCAGTTCACTTATGTGGGTATTTTAATCCCGTACAATTCATGAAATCCTTGTCAAATCATTACTCAATCGAAGGCCCAAATGTCATCCTTTTTTTTATCACAATTACACCCTCATTGTATTATCAGGGCAGCATTTCATCTCTTCTAAATGCCATTAGTCTTAGACTCGTTTGAGTTGATTCAGGCTATACTGAGCTTTGTATAACTTAGAGAAACCATCAGCTCTATTGTTTTCATGGTCTTAATCCTAAGGACTTTATCCATTCTCATCATCTTTTCACTCGCCCTTTCTTATCCTTACTCCTGTCTTCCTAAAACCTTGTCGCTTTACCATACTTTAGCGAGACCTACATATTAATTTATACTACTCGCAACCTTCCTTCAACTTTCTTGCACACAGATCTCCTTATGTGATTTTGGAACATCAAGTGATACATCACATCATCTCTAACTCTTCTTTACTCTCTTG
>AWOL01S0033842.1:0-10374 GCA_000715115.1 Nicotiana otophora
TCATTTCAATAAAATGATGTAGTAAAAAGTATTTTCTTTTATTGCAACAAAAAAAATATTTTTCGAAAAAAAGTGTTCATCCACGAATCAAACAAGAAAAAATAAGTGATAAAACCATTCATTTTCCATAAAAATATTTTCTAGGAAAATATTTTACATAAAAAACATTTTCATTCATACCTAACACACCCTAAATCTCATGTTTTTTTCCACTCTTATCATTTCTTTTTCTTTTTTTTTTGTGGGGAGGGGGGAGGGGTAGGACTAGTGACACGTGCCCAAAAATATTTATGCGGGCGCTAATTGATCATTTTCGAGCGTCACTAGATTTTTGGAATATATTCGGCCTTCTAAATTTTACGATTGTCACATATCATGATATCAACTTTATATCTGCAATTCACACGTGGCATGTTCTTTTTTCCCCATGAAATGGACGATTATTTAGACTAATCAATAGACCACGAATTATAGGCCTACATTACCCATGATTATTAATTTTTCGACAAGCCGGTCGCTAAGGACATAACTATAATAGGAGGAGCTTTCGGAAATCACTACAGTTTAATAGCTAATTATAATTCGTAGCTAATGTTTCAATATTAATTATTCGTAGCAAATTTTTCCTTGCCAAGTGTTTGTATTCACTATATTCGTTCACGCAACGAACACAGCCTGTGTCAACTGTATTCGTTCGCACGACTAATACAACATGTATCAACTGTATTCGTTCGCGCAAGTAATACAATCAAGGCGAAATACATAAATCCAGGGACGTGTACAAGAATATAAACAATGAAAAATACATTCCATATGTGAAACCAGAATACATATATGATCCATACATTGAGGGATACATACAACCCATGAGAGACTGGATACCATCAATACAACCTATGAGAGACTGGATACAAGCTAGAAAAATATATTCAATATGTGAAAATCATAATACAATTATCAAATAGCTCAATCATACATTGTATCTAAAGGCAACAACATTGATAAATAAAGGCAAATACGTACATTCAAATACAGCTACATTCTAAATGTATACAGGCAGACAAAAGAAGAAAGTTCGTTAGAAATTGCGTCTTCCGGCCAAGCACGTACTGTAATATACACAAAATAGCGACGAACAAAAAATCGGCCAGATAAGAGAATGAGGCTTCCAGGCTTCGCGTCACTAGAGACAAATGAAAAACTGGCAAGATCTAAGAATATACTGTATTGACTTTGTATTTACCATTCGAAAATCTAGCCAGATCTGAGAGATCCTTCATTGTAGCCAAACATTGGCCAGTGATAGTCGTTCTCTAGAGAAGACGAAGCTTTGCCAGAGTAAGGGAGAGGGAGCATGGCAAAATTTTGGACCTCCAATCCTAAATGGCTAATGATAACCATTCGTCGGAGAGGACGAAGTTTTGTTGGAGCAAGGAAGAGGGAGAATGATAGGATTTTGGACCTCCAATGCCGATAAACATGAAGGTTATAGATCGGGAGCCTTAGCATTATTGGCGTGGGGAGAGAGAATAAAAAGTTTAATGAGATATGTGGATGAATTTGCTATAAACAAATAGTAGTTATGATTGGTAATTTTTTCAAAATGTACTTATGTATGATAAATATAGTGTATAAGTTAGTTATGGGGTGTAAATTTTTCCTATAATAACTATTAGAGGTAAAATGATAAGATTATGTTAAATATATATAAAAAATATATTTTCAAATATATATTTTTGTGTGGAGCACTCTCTTGTAATGGGTCTAGCTATCAAGTTGGGCCACATCGAACAAGCCCATAAACCATCACGAGCATGTTTAATAAATAGGAATTTTTTCTTTCCTATATACTATATAAAACCTTATTACCAAAATTTTTCGAGTTTTGAAATTTACCCGACCTAAACACGTTTTAGCTACAAAAAATATACATTCATTTAAAATAGACTCCTTTCTTAGGTAGACTTCCTTTTTTAGACGCGCGATTTTGGGACAACGTATATTTCAGTTACAAAATTTAGACGTAATCATCGCCCCATAAACAAGGCAACAAATCTGCAGAATCCTTCTTTTACGCAGATTTCCTCTGGTTTTCCATAAACAAGGCAAGAGATTCAAAAAAAAGCTTCTGAAGAAAGCAATTACAGATTAACATTAAGTAATGACAATCAGCTCTGAACATATAGCTACATTCTAAAGTTTTCATAGGATTGCATAATTATTTTCTCTATAATTGAATTAAATTTGGCGATATAATATTAAAATTGGCGATAATGCTTCAGCTCAATGGTCGGTAGGATAGCTTTGGGAGATACATAGATTTTGATATTGAAGGAATTGTAATCAATGAAGATTCAAATTATAGTCAATTGAAAGTCGCAATTGCAGAGCATCTAATGATTGATACTTCTGTAAAAATCATCGAGATCAAATACACTGTCAACGAACGTTGTCCTCCAATGGAAATTCGGAACGATATGGGAGTTCGAGTGTATATGGAGACAAAAAATGAAAAAAAAACTTAGGAATGTATCCGTTGTGTATAACAATAAGGGATTTCGATCTGGAATGCAGTATGTTGAATACGATCAGAATTGCAGGTTTGCTCTATTTTTTTAGTCCTGATGTTTTGCAATTCCAGGTGTTCTATAATTTTACTAAAAATTATCTACACGATACTACATAACAAATATAGTTCAATTGTTATGTCTCTAAAACAATTAAAGTGTAACTATTGCCTCGTATGTGTTGGTGATCATTGTATGTGGCGCTTCAAGTCCACAAGCATAAATGAATCAGTATTGTTCAAAGTTCGAAAATTCAACTACTTGCACACATGCTCGTTGATGGACAACACATATATACAACGCAAAGATACTTCCATGGTAGTTGGCAGCATGGTCATGCCAAAATATGCGGATCCTAAGACAATATACACACCAAAAGACATACAAACTGACATGTTATCGGAACATGGTATGAACTTAACATACATGCAAGCTTGGAGAGTAAAGGAAAAGACTTTGGAATTTTTGAGAGGTCATCATGTTGATTCCTACAGTCGGTTGCCGAGTTATTTGTATATTTTGGAGAAGACTTATCCAAGGTCGGTAGTGAAATTACAGAAGACTGAAGATGAATGTTTCTTGAATGCATTTGTTGCTCTTAGTACATCCATCAAGGGTTGGGAGAATTGTAGTCCACTTATAGTAGTCGATGGCACCTTCTTCAAGTCGGCATATAGGGGAATCATGCTAACAGCTAGCACAATGGATGCAACACGTATTATACGTTAATTGTAAAAATATTGTATTAAAGTTGTTTCTGAAAATGTATTTTTGATATTTTCAAGTTTTATTACTGAAATTGAATTTATTTTTGGTACATATGTGATAGGTGGCATATTAACACTAGCATACGCCGTTGTTGATTCAGAAAATGATGCATCATGGAGGTATTTTTTTAAGCAATTCAAACATGCATATGGTGAAAATCAAATATGTGTGTTGTTTTAGACCGGAATAAGAGTATATTGAAGGAAAGATCTATGGTTTATACCGGCATGCCATATTATACTTGCATGTGGCATATTTGGACAAATATAAGGTCAAAGTTCAAGAAAGTTAATCTAAAGTTAAGCGAATTATACTTTGCTACGACACAATTATACACGCTTGATGAATTTAATGAAAGAATGTAGAAGATTGAAGAGATCGACACACGTGTTAAAGCATACCTATACGATATTGGTTATCACAAATGGTCTCGGGTATATGCTACGGTGAACAAAACATGGACGATGACATCAAATATTACAGAGTCCTTGAATGCGGTAACCAAAGATGCAAGAGAGATGCCCGTAGTTCAACTACTAGAGTACATGAAGACTCTTCTTGAACGTTGGACTAATGAAAAGTTATTAAATGCAAAGGGTACGTTCACATATCTTGGGAAAAATACAACAAAGAGTTGGATGACAACAGGACATTATCGCAGAAAATGAGAGTAAGTTATGGTCCATAACATCATATAATTGATTTTATCAAACTAAATGTATGCTAATAATTGTAGATATGTTGTTGTACAATTGTAGTTATTTTGTCACTTATCAAGTGCTGACAACTTGTTTTATGTTTGTAATAAAAATGTAGGTGAAGGCTTCAACAGATTATATCCATACTGTGATAGATGGTGTGAAACACTTCATTGTTTGCCTTCAAAATAAGAGATGTAGTTATGGACAATTCCAGCTTGATGAACTTCCTTGTCCACATGCTTTGGCGGCTTTGAGGCACAAGAACGAGTCTTATGAAAACTATTGTTCTTCTTATTATACGAGGGATAGCTTTCTGTAGACTTATGAAATACCAGTAGAACCTCTACCCGATGAAAGCAAATGAGATGTGCCACAACATATAGCAGAAGAAGTTGTACTGCCACCTACTGGGAAAAGGCAGTCAGGGAGACCTCAAAAACAAAGATACAAACCTTATGATAAAATAAATTCAAAGAAGTACAAAGTTTCATGTGGCAACTGCGGACAAGAAGGGCATTACAAAAGATCTTGTAGGAATGCTCCCAAAAGGAAATAAGAATTGATGTAGTATAAAGTTTTTTTTTACTGATTACTGTTGATGATAATCTGTCATTTAAGACATATTCAGTTGTATTTGTTCTGTTCTGAACAATTATAGTTGTGGTGTAATTGTGTTGCTAATTTGAATAAAGATTGTCTCATATAATGAATGTTTGGTAAACAGATTTTAACTCTTAATGTCATTGGTTTGTAGTTGTTTTGTTCAATAACTGGGTTTATTTATTAATTTTAAGCTTTTTCTAATAATATTGCTAAATTTGAATACATCAGTATTTTTGTATAGTAGTTGTAGACATAATTGTAGTTATGATGTAAAGAAATTATTATCTGAGAGTATTAGTGTACCGTTACTTGAAATTTCCTTTAATTGTAAAGCTAAACGTTTGATACATTATATTTAGAGTAACATATGTTCACATAATATGTTAAGTATAAACTAATATGGTAAAAGAAGACAAAAGAAAACATATATTATAGAGTACCAATATGGAGATCAAGTACTAACTTTTAACAAAATAAATATGCTACAGATGTTTTCATTTGTAAGCAGTAGAATTCTTGACAAAATAACAAAACAAAAGCTAAAACAACTTTAGCACAAATCTGCTACAAATATATTGTAGCTGAATTGTTCTTACTAAAAATAATTTTCCTACAACTTTAATACAATCCAGCTATAACTAAACACTTTCACTACAATTTAGCTACTGAAAAGGGCAACTAATTCTTTTTGGTCCGGACTTTTGTTCTATCCCTCACAGTTGGTGCACCTTTTCTTCTTGCTAGTCTCCCAGTCACCTCACTTTCACTAATTGCATCAAGCTCTTGCTTTTTCCTAGCATAATCCCAAAAGAGCGCTCCATAGCGTCTACGGTGTTGATCAATATCAGAGAGGTCTTTCTTTGAAATCGAGAGTTGTCCAATGTTGACATATTCTTTAAATGCTGCCACATATATACCGCAATCACTGCAATAAATATTAGGGGAAAAGCTTTAGCATTCAATGTAAAATTTAATTGGTTAAATTGAAGGGAAAGCAGCACATACAGTGATCTCTTTTTTTGCTGGGGTATCTCACCGACCAACCACTAAATGTCAAGAGGGTCAATAGCACCTTTTTCAATGTATGCCTTTGTATTCTTGTAGTTGATGTCTGGACACTTGCCATAGAAGCCGGTGGATAACAAGTAGAGTGTCACGCCCCATTTTCTGAACAAGCCGTAACCAGTACCCGATCGCTAAATTTAACCGAGCGAACTATTTATACTTATTAAAACTATTATAACCTCAAACTTTATATGCAACACGGTAATATTTTAATCAAATACTTTTAATTAATTTAAATATCTAAAATAACCAACTCCTAAACTTTGTTCATAGTAACTACTGAAATATTGCTAAGTTATTATCAAAAACATCTGAATCTTAACCCACCGACTGTGTCTATGAAGCCTCTATAGATAAACTGACGCACTGCTCAAGACATGAGATTGCCTAGCTAGTTCTCCAAGTAAACTTGAAAATAACTAAATAAAGATGACTCAAAGGAATACTCCACAAACAAAAGCGGAGCTCACCAATAGCACTGGAAGAGAGGAAAGTCCTAACTTGTAGTTTGCTTGCCTGTAAAACCGATTCCTACGTTGTACCGCAGACCAACATAGGTTTCCAAAAGAGAACGTCAGTACCATCCATTGTACTTAGTGAGTCTCGACGACAGGGGACAAAACTTTAATAAAATATACATTACCAATAAAGATTCTGAATGCATGAAAAACATAAAGCTTCTAAGAACAATTCTAAAATAATTGCATAGTAATAGTTTATGAATATTTTAAAAGAAATTCCTTTCTTTTTCTTTCTTATAAAAAAAATAATACTTCACTTTATACTTTGGGAGTTCCAACTATCCTGACTTATTTCTGTCTTAGTCACCGGGTGATCGTCACGGGTTCGATCCCAACCTGATCGAATAGGCCCAATCCACGAGGTGCTACTCGCTTCATGATTTTCAACGCTCATGTACCATACCTTTGCCTGGGTAAGTAAATTCCCAACAACGAGACCCTTAGCTCGTGTGCTCCCTACTTTGGCATAAGTAGTTTCAGGAAGTCAACGTCTTGGTCAGGACCCTCAGCCTGGACGATGACCCCTTCTCAGAATAGATTATACTCCCAAAATCTTTTCTTTCTAAAACTTCTTCTTGTGACTTTTCAAGTCTAAATCTTTTTTGGAACATTCTATACATACTCTTACCGATATCCTTACATGTAAAGCATGGCATAAGAATGAAATAATCATTCAAAAGTATTTCTAAAGATTCTTGCTTCTTCATGAATTTTTAACATGAAAATGGCATATAAGAATAACACAAAAATCTAAATATTTATGCACATATATCATAATAAATCATCTAAACTTTAGCTAGAACAATTCTAAGTTAATAAGTACTCACTCGCTCCGATTAAGTACATATTAACTTTTTTAAGCAATTCATCAAACACCTTGTGTGCGTACATTTATGAGTTAAACCACTTTAGTAAAGGGTTATATTAACTCACCTCAAAACTCTTCGAGCCAATACGTAGACCTCAATCCAATTTATACCCGTCAAACAATCAATTTTACAATAACCAGTGCATTTTAATCAATTTTAAAGTTTCACACCTAAACATGGAATTTACTGTTGATACAAAGAAAAAAGGAAATTAACTGTTCAAATCTTACCTTCTACTACTGTAGGATAATTGACAATAGGGAATTTATATACCTGAGTTAAAGAATTAGTGATTCGTAAAGAACCCTAGAATCTTTTTTGTTGCCTACGTGTGTAAGTTTCGTAGCCTTGTGTTTGCTGCGTGAACAGAACAACGTTTTGTTTCTTTGTATAAGCCCTTTGCTTAATCCTTTTGCCTTCAACCCTTTATGTGTTAAGGCTTGTCACATGCTTTCTTATCCCCCCCCCCCCCCCCCCCTTTTCTTTTCTTTTTTGGTTTTGACTTAACTAGCATTTAATTATACCCACTTTTAATAATTAATAATATTAATATTATTAATATTCCCCTGATTGTATATCCAATTATTTATAAATAGAGAAGTAACTCAAAATTCAATCACGAGGGTTTAAATCCGTAATAGAAGTATAATTTTTATGCACTTAAGGCAAGATTAAAAAAAAAATTCTATATTTAGCGTGTCTTGAAACTTTTATAGATTTGAGAAGTGTTACAATCTTCCCTCCTTAAAAATATTCATCCTCGAATGTTTCTAGGGCTTTATTCTTAAGCTAACAATCATTCTTTAAGTCCTTGAACTTCTTAAATTTTTTTAGCACTACTCACTTTCCCAAGGGACTCTAAATTTTGGATAACTCCCTAAATTTTTAAAACTTTCGGCAGAGTCTCCCCTGTAAGTTGGACTATCCAAAAAAATATCTCTATCACCAATACCAGAACTACACCAACAACAACCAAATATACCATAACAGGCCATTCATAGGCACCATACACAGCTCATAAACTAATTATTCACACTCCGGCAAGGAGGTACTACAATAACCAACCAAACTCTAAAGCACAACACTTCAGCAAAAGTAAATCACTTTAATGAATTAAATATACTCTGGCATGGTACTAAATTATTTAATAACTAAATATACTCTGCAAGAAACTAAATTACTTCAATAACTAAGTATAATCTAGTAAGGACATAAACACTGGAGGCCAACTAAATATGCCCGCTGCTTTGGCTTGATTAACTTCGACATCGATCCTGAACTGAGCCACTTTGGCATCGGCTCATCTGTTGGCCTCGACCACTTCAGATCTGGCCACTTCGAGTTCTTTGGCCAAACCTGCTTTATCTAAAGTGGCCAAATCCAACCGATGCTGAAGCTCTTTCATCTTTTCGGTCAGCCCCAAAGCATTTTCTTTCGCAGATCGAAGTTGGGCATCGGGCAGCTCCAACTAAGCTTCGACGGCTTCCTTTTTTCGAGGCAAGGTTATCCATACACCTTTTAAATTCTTCTGCCTCGGCCAGCAGCGCATCTACCTGTGAATTAAACTGTCCGATCTGCCCAATCCTCTGTCGAACCTGCAGAATCGGATCGTTAGTGGTTATCTCTTTTTTCATCTTCACTATCATGGAACATTTGGAATACCTGCTCAGCCATCTCCTCATGCTCCTCCCTGATTCGGAGAAAAGCCTCGTGATGCAACATCGAAGCCTGCAAACAAAAGGAGAAACATTAGAATTACCTACAACTCTGTGTAAAAGAAGCGGCAAAAACGCCATCAGAAGTTACCCGATTCAAAGCATGTTGGGCCTCATTGAAAAGACAGGCGGGCCCTACCGCATTCATCACCGATTGATCTTCTCCGATCACCAAGGACCGAAAGTAACTGGCAATTTCCACAGGGGAAGAAAAAACTCGGGCATCCTCGATAAAGTCGGGGACTGTAAAGACGCATAAGATGATCGAGTATTACATATGTCATGGTCAGGATCAATAAAACCATTAGTGTATATCTGATCGAGCTGCTGGAAAATCATATCGTTTCTCACTACATCCTTTTCCAAGAAACGAGGGGACTATCTATGTACGGTCGAAATAGATTTTGGTCTTCCTACATTCGATCGAGTTCGAGTGTTAAAAAGTCAGAATGAGATTTTGGGAGTGAGCTTTGAGGTCGGTACTAACGAACCTCAAGCCCGAAGGTCACTCGAGGAGGCGGCTCGATAATCCTATCGAGCTCGTGACCGAATCAATCCGCAAGGCACTGCTTCGAGGTCAGAAATGCGCGACGCCCATCTCGAAGGTCGAACTCAATCCAAGACCGAATGGCCCGACCAAGTAACGAGTTCGAGCTAGTATCGAGCTCACACACAAGAGTCGTTGCAACCGCACCAAGAGAGAGAATCTTGGCAGGAATCAAGGAAGAGACAAGTCATCATGGGCCTTCCACTATATGTTTTATTTTATTATTTTTTGTAATGACCCTCTTCTATAAAAGGGGGAATCTTTGTAACCTATGGAGGCCAAAAAAAAAAGATCACTTCTTGTATTGATAGTTATCCCCTTTTTCTTGTTTTACTTATTCATTCTTTTCGCTTATTATTTTTATCCTCACAGTCAACAATACACATATTTCTATTTCTCTACGCGATTTATATCAAATTGTATCGCATATCCTTAGAACCATACACAAATCTAACGTTATACGATTTTTTCGGTAAACAGTTTGGCCTCACAAACTAAAACTAAATTTCTCTAAGGCCTCACAAACAAACTCTGGACAAATCAACGACACCTCTGCTGGTTCAAACCAACCCACTGGAGACCTACATTTTTGCCCATACAACGCTTCATAAGGAGCAATACCAATGTTGGCCTGATAGCTATTATTGTAAGCAAATTCTATCAATGGCAAGTGATCATCCCAATTACCTCCAAAATCTATAACACATGCTCGCAACATATCTTCGAGAGTCTGAATGGACCTTTCTGCCTGACCATCGGTCTGGGGATGGAAAGCGGTGCTCAGATTGACCTTGGTACCTAATCTTTTCTGAAATTCATGCCAAAAATGCGTCGTGAACTGATGGCCTCGGTCATATATGATTGAAACTGGAGTACCATACAATCGGACTATTTCTTTGATGTACAACTGCGCATACTGCTCTGCAGAATCTGTCGTCTTTAATGGTAGGAAATGATGCATGGACTTTGTCAGTCGGTCTATATTAACCTAAATTAAATCATGCTTACGGTATGTGCG
>AWOL01S0033845.1:0-30868 GCA_000715115.1 Nicotiana otophora
GTTTTCAGATTCAACTCTTAATTAACAAGTCCTATTTAATTCCTATATTTAAGTCCTAATTAATAAGGCAAACATGGATCTTCTTTCAACTACTTGACATTTAAGTGAATTGAAATTATGTCCTATCAATTTGTTAATTAACCTATAACCTAGCAAGAAACAATCAAATAAGAACACCTAATCATTGAAGGCATCACTTCAAACTCACAAAAATGCCTAAACCAAAACTATACCTTCATGAGAATAAATGAAGTAATCCAAAGAAAAAATAACAAAACATGAAAAATTGAAACGCGGCTTCGAACACTATCGAAGCGAGATGGCAGTAAAGAAGAATGAACTTAAATGAAACAAAATTTACTTAAAATTTTCACACATTTGGACAGACTTAGTTTAAGGAGTAGCTGAAAATAGTTCCATTTTTATTATTTGAACAACTATATTCGACAAGCATAACCACTTTTGTCTATGGATTGAAATTATTAAGCCTATTGAGGATGGTCAGATTTGATAAACATCAATATTCATGATCGAAAGAGATATATCATGTACGTCTCTAAGCTTTGAAACAATAACAGTTATCTAAAACTTCCACAACTTAGATTCCAAACATACGAACAACCATATTTGCATACATTAAGCTAAAGAACATGTCACACGGAGGAAGTAAACATCCAAAACATCACGATTCTCATTCTTTTTTATCACAACGGTCATATGGAGGTTAACAAAATACCTTGTAGCAGAATTTCGAGAAAGAAACAACAAGAAAATCTTTTGATATCAAAGCTACTTGGAACCAACAAGCAGAACCAACAGTGGAAGCAACAACAATTCAGCAGTAGCAGAACCCAAGAATACCCTAGAAAACCCAGCAAGAAGCACTGGAGGCTAGTAACTATGTAATTCCAGAAGATAAAAAAAAAGATCTTTTGTTTTCTCAAAGATTATACACTTAGAAGATCACTCCCAAAGCTTTCAGTTTTTCAGCTTTCTTTGATGTTCAACTGATGCCTTTTTACTCTATTTAGTTGTGTCTTTCTTAGAGTGTAAAGATGTTCTCTCCGTCTGTCAGAGTGTGTGAGAATGAGCTCTTAAGTAGGAAATAAAAGCACCTTTTGGAAAAAAATTGGTTTACCAAAAGTATGTCCAAAAGGACTAACTTTGTTACCAAATATCTGCCCAAAGACTTACTTTTGTGTGCCAAAAGACTGTTCAAGGACTGTCCAAAAGAGAAAAGGACAGTATTTTCAATAACTGTGGCAGAAGCATGGGATGAATGGGTACTTTCAGCCACTCTAGCACTAAAAGGTAAGCTGCTAATGTATCTAAATACATTATTAAACTAACTAATCTTCAGCTTTTAACCAAATAACAATACCACCCTATATTTTTAAAGCAAAACACAAGCAACCATATAACTAGACTTAAGTTATCAACCAAACAGACAAACATAGTTTGCTAAGTAACAACTAGATTAACAACACTTCAGCTCAAAAAGCAATTTGAAACCAAACGACCCATTTGAAAACATAAACTCAATTATAAGTAACAACCTAACGAGGAATTGGTTATGAACTGATCAGAATATCAAACTAACTAAATTCATAGTAACTAAACCAAAGAGATAATCAAGACCGAACAAACAATAATTAACTGATACTAACTAAACTTTAAACAACAAGAATCGATACGAGTTAGTGTTGTTGAAACTAAACTAGAACAACTATCATAATTTAACAAAATCAAAAACACGAATTACATAATTAAGAAAAAGCATAAACATGTAACATAAATTGAAACCTTATCTTTATTGCTAATCAAAATAAAAACTACATTAAGCGTTACACTAAGACGACCACTAATATAATTTAAACTAAACAGAAAACTACAATCAAATACCATTGAAACAATAAATCAAAAATACAGAGAAAAAGATTAGGGTTTTACCGAAATGCTCGAGCTTCAAAGCAGTAGTACAACATAACTAGACGACGAATCGAGCTCCACGCCTTTTGTTCTTGATGACAATTGCCGAAAAACACAAACTTTGGCGAAACAAAATTGATTCCAGCACTACGTCAAAGAGAAAGAGAGGCTACAGGGTCATGTTCATGCTGGAACAAAGGCTCAGCAGTGGTGAGGTAGTGGCAGTGGGGTGGCTGGATGGCTGGTGTGGTGCGGAGTTGGGTCGTGAAATCGGGTAGAGTAAAGTAAGCGGAGAGTGGGGGTGTAAAATTTTCGGAGTTTGGGGGCGGTGAGCGACGGCTAGGGTTTAGGTTAGGCTTACATTTATGGATATTGAGAGTGGTTATGGGGATTTGGGGTTCAGATTGATATAGAGGATGAAGTGAGAAAGAGAACGATGTAAATTTATGGTGTTTGGACGCGTGCCACCATCGTGTTGCGATTTTCCGCGGCGGCGCCACCGTGGAGATAAGAGGAGGCAACAGATAGAAAGAAAGTGGGGAGAGAGTAGAAATTGGGAGAGTAATAATGGAAATGGGGCGAAATTTTGGGTATCTAGGTGTTTATTGATCTTTAGCCGTTGGATCAACGATGCTTGAATGGCTGAGATTGAATCTTAGTAAACTAACTAAAACGACATCGTTTTGAGGCGTCCAGTTGAGGCCTTGAGTTGGGTGGGTCTAATGCTTTAGGCTATCAATTTTATGCCAATTTTGGCGTTAAAATGACAAGACCAAATCCCCATAACCCCCTTATCAAACTATTAACTATAATCTAATCCTAAAACATACAAATACACACACAATAGAATTAAAATCATAATCTAAGATAATAAAAAGAAAGAAAAAAAATTAGGCATTTACAACTGCCTCTCTTTGTTCGAGAACATAAAGAGTCTTCGTGCAAAGATAGTGAATGTCATGACTTATTTTGCTCATAAATGACTCTAACGAATGCATTTTTTAAAAAGGCGACCGAACCTTGCCTCCGAGGTTGCCTACATATCCTTAGCTATAAAGGAATCATGTCAGTGTAGTTCTGAAAAAATTTGGTAGCTAGGATTACTAACACTAGAGTTAAGACTGTTGTTGTTGCTGTTACTATTATTTGCTGCTTGTTTATTACATCAAAAGGAAAAGAGAAGAGAACTTCATATTTCTGAAAACTAAGGGTTACAAAATTCCTATTTATGTGCCTTATGGAGTCAAGTCTTGATTCTTGACTTGCTCGCTTGTGTCGGTCTGAAGATTGGATCTTGATTGCTCTTTGAAGAAAAGATTATGATTCAATCTTAGTCACTTGCTTTCTTGATCTGAAATTGAGAAGATGAATGTTGATAAGCTGGGTTGTCGACATATTATCAAAGTTAACTCCAATTATCTTGTGATTGAAAGACTTCTATCTTCTGATGAGGATTGAAAGACTTCTGTCTTCTGATTAGTAATGCTACGTAAAACAGTTTGAGCGAAGAATACTTCTACACAGAAATATGAGCTGGACCCCCAGGCTAAAATGTTCTACCTGAGTTAAACTACGTAAAACAACTTGAGCAAAGAGTACTTTTACCCAGAAATATGAGCTAGATCCCCTTAGGCGAAAAGGTTCTACCTTAGTTAAGCTACGAAAATGGGAGGTATGAACAATAGTGATGCATGCTAAAAATAATTGGAGATTTTGAGGAACTTACCTTTGGTGATATTTGTCCTTTGAGAATTGCCATTCTGCACTACTTTTTTCCTGCTTCAAACAAAGAAAAATTTGTGAGTTCTCAAAGTGGTGGTAGGTTTGTGGACTTGATGCCCTGAGTAGTTTGAATTCACGACAACTCCACTGTCGAAGAACTGATTCTGTCAGTGTGGTACCGAGGTGCTCAGATACTTTGTATCGCTTTCTGGAGACCTTGACTTTCCGACGTTGCCCCCGGCTGTTTCATACTCAGATGTCCATGGTATCATAAACTCTTGTCCCTAAGGAAGGGAAATTTGTCCTTTAAAATCAAGCTTAGTTGTCCTGCACTCGGTACAAGTTTGTGTCCGTAGTGATTATTAACTTCTCCCAATGAAGCAAGTCTTGCTTGAGCGACATTTCGGTTTCTTTGAGACACTTTGTTCGGCTTATCAAAAAAGATCACATATGGATTTGTGCCTTTGTCAATGCTGTATATGTTTCAAATTGTGCTCGGTATTACGGGAAAATTGTAGCTAGTTTTGCAAACATTTCTTTGCTTCGCTTTTGATGCAAGATTATACCAAAAGGGACTTAAAGCAATTAAGGGTAAAAATAGTAGAATAATTGAAAGTGAAAAAGAACTGTGTTCAAACAAAAGATGTCCCTTTCGGGGAGAGGAATAAGGAGACTTATCTGGAGGTATATGCCGAATTTAATGAATCATAGCATGCATTTTGGAATGGGCGCCTGATCCATCTGAGCTCTCTAATTCTCAAAATCTATTGCAAACGTTCATCTTGAAACCGAGTTCTTGGTTGTGCTCTTGCCGGAGCATCGAAGATCATTGTTCGGCCAGTAGCGCCCTTTGCGTTTTTTCGCTAACTGACCTCTCTCATTTCTCTACTCAGCTTTGCTTTATAGTGCCCATATGGGTTTTCACCGATAAAACTCTCTCATTTCTTCTTCTTTTTTTGACTAATATACTGCGTGCGGTAGGTTGTCCAAAACCTTGGCATGGTGACTTCAACATTTTTGTAGATCGATCAGAAGGTCTTAATGGAAAAAGGCAAAAAGAAACTTGAACTGAATTACAACTTTTGGGAACAATTTTTACAGAGAGACCGTAACTAATAAAACAAACTTCTGCCCCAGTTTTGGAGTATCAGGGTTATGGGTTTTTTGGAATCAGGTTGAACGTAGTTCACTGACTCAGAAGACTTGTTGTTTGATATTTTTTTTTTTTGCTTTTAGGACACAAGTTCCAAAAAGAGGGAAAATAAAAAAGACAAATACGGGTCAAAAGGGTTAACAAAAGGGTGACACCTATTTGGGATAGTGAGTAATTATAGCCTTCGTCATCTCGATCCAAGAAAAACATGCATGAAAGTTCTGCTGTAGGTATATATTAAACATAATATTTTTTGACTACATCTGCATTAACAGTCATGTCCGGTACCCGTACTTCTTCTTCTTCCAAATGCAAGGCCCCTTTTGGTAATACTTTCTTGATGATATAGGGTCCTTGGCAGTTCAGGGCGAACTTTCGTTTAGCTTCTACCTAGTGCGAAAGGATGCTTTTCAAAATGAGCTGGCATACCTCAAATTTCCTTTGAAGTACTTTCTTGTTATAAGCGCGTGCCATTCTTTGTTGGTATAACTGGTCAAAACACACTACTGCTAGCCATTTTTCATCCATCAACATTAGTTGTTCTAATCGGGTCTTGACCCAATCAGTGTCTTCAATATCCGATTCCAAAATGATTCAGAGAGAGAGAGAGAGAGAGGGAATTTTGACTTTAGCCGATATTATAGCTTCCGTTCTATGTACCAACAGATAAGGAGTTGCACCAATATATGTGTAAGTAGTCCTACAGTATCCCAAAAGAGCAAAATATAACTTTTTATGCCGCTGCCTGGACCCTTGGATCATCTTCCTGAGAATCTTCTTGATGTTCTTATTTGCCGCTTCAACGGCTCCATTGGCTTTTAGTCGATAAGGGGTAGAATGGTGATGTCAAATTTTAAATTGCATGCATACCTCCTTCATCAAATGACTATCTAGATTGGTTGCGTTGCTAATGATAATGGTCTTAGGGATACTAAAGTGACAGATGATGTTGGAATGAACAAACTCTACCACCGCTTTCTTGGTGACTGCTCTGAAAGTGACAGCCTCTACCCACTTGGTGAAGCAATAAATGGCGACAAAAATGAATCTATGCCTATTTGAAGCCTTTGGCTCGATTCGCCCAATAACATCCATTCCCCAAGCAATGAAAGGCCAAGGAGAGGATATGGGGTACAACTCCGATGAAGGCGAGTGAATCAGTTCGCTATGAATCTGGCATTTTTGACACTTGCGAACAAAACAAAAGCAATCTCACTCCATAGTAAGCCAATAATATCCTGCCCGTAGAATCTTCTTCGCCAAAACATATCCATTCGTATGAGGTCCACATACTCCCGAATGCACTTCACTCATGATCCGTTCAGCTTCTATAGAATCTATGCATCTCATCAAGTTCAAATCTGGGGTCCTTTTATACAAAATTTCCCCATTCAGGAAGAAACCACCGGCAAGCCGCCTTATAGTTCTTTTTTGATCTCCTTTGGCATGCTGTGGGTATTCCCTTATTTTCAGGAATCATTTTATGTTATGATACGATGGTTCACCATCTGGTTCTATCTCAATTATATTGTAGTAACCGTGTTGATTTCGAACATGGATTTCTAGTGGATCAATATGAGTGTTGCCTGGATAAGGGAGCATTGAGGCTAAAGTATCCAAGGCATCGACTAGCTCGTTGTGAATCCTAGGAATGTACCTGAACTCAGTGGATTTAAATCTTTTGCTTAGGTCTTACACACATTGTCTATATGGAATAAGCTTGATGTCTCGAGTCTCCCATTCACCTTGGGATTGCTGGATAAGCAAGTCAGAATCTCCCATAACCAATAGCTCATACACGTCCAGATCGAGGGACATTTTCAGACCCATGATACAAGCCTCGTATTCTGCCATATTATCGGTACAGAAAAACCGAATATGGGCGCCGTTGCAGGGTAATGTTGTCCAATATGTGAGATGAGGATTGCCCCGATCCTAACTCCTTTGATATTGACAATCCTATCAAAATACATTTTCCATACATGATTGTCGTCTGGAACTACTTCTTCTATTGAGTTGACCTCTTCGTCTGGGAAGTACGTGCTTAGTGGCTTGTAATCATCATCAATGGGATTCTCTGCCAAATGATCTACCAAAGCCTGTGCTTTCATTGCGGTGCGAGTGACAAAGACAATGTCGAACTTTGTTAACAGAATTTGCCATTTTGCGAGTTTGCCGGTGGCATTGGCTTTTGGAAGATGTACTTCAAAGGATCCATTCTGGATATAAGGTAAGTAGTGTAGGCCAAAAGATAATTCCTAAGCTTCTGAGCAACCCAAGTCAGAGCACAACATTTTCTCTCAAACAAGGTTTACTTGACCTCATAATTGGTGAATTTCTTGCTCAAATACTAGATTGCCTGTTCCTTTTTGCATGTCGCATCATGATGACCCAGAACACATCCAAAAGAATTATCCATCACTGATAGATATAAAAATAAAGGCCTACCAAGCTCGAGCGGGACCAATACAAGGGGTTTGGACAGATAGTCTTTGATCTTGTTAAAGCTTTTTAGCAATATTCCGTCCACTTGATAGAAAAGATGGGCTCGCATGGGGTTGTGAGCTGAGAAATAAACCTACTAATGTAGTTCAACCTACTGAGCAAACTCATGACTTCAATTTTGTTCTTCGGGGATGGCAAATCTCAAATGGACTTTATCTTAGATGGATCCAATTCGATGCCTCTCTAGTTGACTATAAAATTGAGGAGTTTCCCAGACGGAGCCCCAAATACACACTTGGCTGGATTGACCTTAAGGTCGCATCTTTGCAACCGTTCAAAGAACTTTTTCAAATCGCGCACACGATCAACCTGTGTCTTTGACTTTATTATGACATCATCGACATATACTTCAATCTCTTTATGCATCATGTTATGAAAAAGGATGGTCATGGCTCTCATGTAAGTTGCCCTTTCATTCTTCAAACCGAATATCATGACCCTATAGTAATATGTACCCCATGGAGTGGTGAAAGCGATCTTTTATGCATCATCCTCATCCATTAGAATCTGGTGGTACCCAGCATAGCAATCTACGAAAGATTGTATCTCGTGCTTAGCACAATTATCTACAAGTATGTGGATGTTTGGTAGAGGAAAATTATCCTTTGGACTTGCTTTATTCAGGTCTCTATGTCAACACAGACTCTTATGTTTCCATCCTTCTTTGGTACAGACACATCATTTGCCACCTAAGTGGTGTATCGGACGACTCTGACTACATTGGCGCTCAATTGCTTTATTATTTCCTCTTTAATTTTATCACTCATGTCCGTTTTATAATTTTTGTTGCTTCTTTTAAACTAGTAGAAAATAAGAATACACGAGAAGCTTATGAACCACTAGATCAGTACTTAAACCCGGCATATCATGATAAGACCAACCAAACACATCTCTATATTCAAATAAAAGATAAATCAAGGCATCTCTGATTTTTTGTTCAGTGTGAATGCTTATTTTTATTTCTCTAACTTTTTCATGACTTCCGATATTAATCATCCGAGTTTTATTGAGGTTGAGCTTATGCTTGTTTTCAAATTGTTCCAATTCTTTTTTATTTCCTCAACAACCTCATCTTTATCATATTTAATCTCTTGATGCATTATTTTGAAATTAAATAATTTTTTAAGATCTAGGCATGAATTCCGCATGCATGTTATGTTATTAAAGCCGACATTAATAAAACTAAAATGGAAACAAAATGGCAGGAATTAGAAAAAGGAAAAAAAGGAAAAGATAGAGAACTACATAACGAACTGAACTGCATTTTTATTGAATTTGAAAGGATAGAAGGGTTAACATCAAACAAAGCAACCATACTGAGATGTTTGGATTACAACCCTGAAAGTAACCCAAATATAAAAAGAAGCTGTAAAAGCAAACTACCAAGATTCCTTCCTTGTGGGGAGAGGAGTTGCTTCCCAGTTGTTAAGCATGGTGTCTAGTCCAATTAGTTGCATATCGGCACGACTAGTGCCTTCACCAGACTGGATCATATTCACTTCAGAAAATATCTTGCTGAGGCCATGGCGAATTTTATCAATGTTTTCCTGCGCTGAGGAATTTTGACCCTCTTGGAGTGGTGGTTGGACAAAAGTGTAAAACTGCGAGGGATCGGTTTCTGCAAGGCCCACCCATGCCTTTTGCGGTGATTGGCTTTATCATCATCTGCTTGTGTTGGACTGAAGCCTAAGCCAAAGTACCCTTGTTACTAAAGGGAGAAATGGGTTTGGAAATTCCTTGCAATGATGCCCCCAAACCTTTTCCTAGCTCATAACCTTGTCTCAGCTTAAGTGCAGCCACCATTAAAGATGTGGCGGAAAGACGAGGATGCAGAATGGGATTTCCTTCCTCAACATGGTCCACATCAACCACTTCAAAAGCCTGATAGACAATGGACTCACACCCTTCATTGGCCTCAATACACGGGATTAACAGGTCTTTATAAATGGATGACTCGCCTTCTCCGTGAATAATAATTTCTTCCCTGTGATGTTCGAACTTGAGCATCTGATGCAAGGTGGATGGCACAGCTTGAGCCATATGGATCCATGGCCTTCCAAGAAAAAAAGTTATAAGAAGTTTCCATGTCTACTACTTGGAAGACAATTTCAAAATCAACCATCCCAATTGTCATGGTGAGGTGGATCTCCCCCAGCGGTATCTCTCGCTGAGCCATCAAAAGACAGGATGCAGAAATTGCTGGGTTAGATTCTATCTGTATTGATTTTTATGCTTTGAAAAGTAGAGAGAGGGCATACATCTACACTTGAGCCTCCATCAACCATGACTTTCTTCACATAGTGCTCCTCACATTTGACAGTCAGGTGCAAAGCCCTATTGTGCCCGACTCCCTCCTCGGGGAGTTCATCATTAGTAATGGAGATTCTGTTTACCTTAAAAATTTATTGTCTATCTTCTCTAACTGATTCATTGTGGTCTTCTCTGAGACATGTGCCTCGTTCAGGATCTTGATCAGTACATGAGCATGATTTTCTGAATGTATGAGCAAAGATAACAAAGAGATTTGAGCGTGAGTCTTTCTCAACTGATCAATGATTGAGTAATCCTGAACTTTTATATTTTTCAATAACTCTTCCGCCTCTTCTTTAATGACTGATTTCTTTATTGGCATTTGGCCTTATCTGATTTGCTTGGCCTTCCTCAACTCTTTTGTAGAGTAACACCTCCTCGTTCTAGCCAAACCTCTAGTTTCCCCCACTTCTTCTATGATTTCCTTGCCTTTGTAGGTCACCATAGTTTGTTGTAGTTCCAAGAAATGGTTTTCGTGTGTGTCACACGGGGTTGCACGACGGGTTTGATTATGATAGACCTTGTTATACCTTTTGTACCACCTTGATTCTGCCTCATGACGAGGTGGCCTCCCAGGACATATAACCTTGTGCTTGGAACACTGGAGCAGACTTCCAACCTCGAGATTTTTGAAACAAATAAAGTTGATTTCTCTGAGCTCTATGCGCCTTTAACAATTAATGACAGATCTCGGCGTGGACTTACTTCTAGTCCTGTAACTTCTTGAATCATTACCACTATCATTTCTACTTGACCAACCGACTTTTATTCTTGATCTCGGCCAATCATTCCCATAAAATGAACATCATTGTGTGCTGGCAATGTGTTGTTTGTTACATTAGGAGGGTATTTATCACTACAATCAATTATTTAGCAATGAGTCTTTCCATGGCTCTTTTCAAAGTCCAACAGTCATCAGTGCTATGCCCCAGGGCACCTGAATGATATTTACATATAGCATTTTCTTGAAATCCATGTGAATCGAGATGCATAAGGTGGGGAGCGATGGGTCCAATCACGCCCATCTGCTTCAAATTCTGGAATAGACTAGAGTATGATTCAGCCAATGGAATAAATATTTCCACTCGCCTCTGCTCTCGACCATAATCCTGCCTGGGACGAGCATTGTAGGGTGCCCAAAAATTTTGCTGCTGAGGTTTGGGGATCCTTGGAGCTAGTGCCCGTACTTGTTGATTGGGAGGCCGAGCATAAGAATGGGCATTAAACACTATGTACTATGGTGGGCCCATAGAGTATTGAGGAATTGGTGAGGGATAGTAATGTTGAGGCTAGCTGGACTGCCAATGCTGAACTTGCATATAAGGGTGTGATGCCCCTCTCTAAACTTGTCTGGGTCCTAAAGTCATCATGGACCCTTCATCTTTCTTCTTTCTATTTGCGAAACTTCCCGACCCATTTTGGATTGCTTTGAAGGCAGCATGACTTACAATTCTGCCAATCTTGAGGCAATATTCGATCATTTCCCCTATTTGATCTCTTCTGCAAAAGGTCTACCCATTGCATGCATCATGTTTCAGATGTAATATCTTGAGCCTCCAAAAAAATAGTGATCAACTCGTGACTATAGCCACTTGCTCCCTCAACTTGATGGCATACTCTCTAAAGCTTTCAGTCGGTCTTTTCTTCATATTAGACAGGGAATTTTGATCTGGCGCAAAATTAATAGTTATACTGAAATTGTTTGATGAAGGCCTGGGCCATGTCGTCCTAAACATGCCAGTGGGAGATATCTTAGTCAATGAACCATTCAGAGTCTACCCCTACCAGACTATCCCCAAAATAAGCCATTAGAAACTTTTCCTTTCCTCCTGCATCCCTCAGCTAGTTGTAGTACCTTTTCAAGTGGGTGATAGAGTCGCCGTGCCAATCATATTTCTCAAATTTCGGGGTCTTAAACCCTGGTGGTAAATGGATGTGAGGGAACATCCATAGATCACTGAATGAAACACTTTTGTGACCACTATTCCTTGTATGTTCTTTATGTTTTGCTAGAGACTTTTCATTTTTTTGGCCATCTCATCTGGCTCACCCGTCTTGTCAGCCTTTTCAATTTCCACTGGTAACTCATACTGAGGAGTCCGATTGTATGGAGCCGAGACCCTGAAAGCCATATTTGGAGAGTAGTATTGGACATCATAATCTTGAGATGGTGGCTCGTTGTTTGGCCTTGTCATAGGAGGTGGTGGCAGGATTATATATACTGATATGCCAGACACGACGAGAGGGGTGTTCCTGACCGGTGCTGTTGGAGGTCGCACATTTGAAGTACCAGGGGAAGCAGAGAAGCTGTAGTTTGGCACATACCCTGGTGGTAGAATATGATCGCTCGTTGCAGGGAGCTGTGGTTGAGTAGTGATCCACTCCCAATCCACACTCAACAATGAGTAGAAAAAGTCATTGGAAGAATAGTACTCAACTATGAGTCAGGGTCAATTTTCTCAGGGAGCTAACAATGGGTGCTAGAGTGTATACTTGATGCGTGAAGACGAACAACTTAAATACACTTCCAATCATATTGGTTTTGAAATTTAATTCTATAAACTACATTATCAATGCTCAATTAGAGAAATGAAACTAGAGATTAACTAATTATTTTTGGTTGTTTTCAAATAGGTAAAAAGCCTAGGGATGTAACCTTCGCCTAGGTATTTGCCTAATGGGTTAATTATGTTAACACTTATTTTATTGATTGAGGTGTATTATAGCTCTCAACTCTAAGTTACCCACTCAATACCTCTCGGTTATAGAGTGATTTTACCCAATTTGACTTTTTCAATCCTAATTTGACTTGGGCACTATTCATGGTCTTACTAGCACAGTAGACCAGATGGAAAATCTTGTTGATACGTTGCCCCAAAACAGCCCCAACCGCTACGTCACTTGCATTACCCACGAGTTCAAAAGGCACACTCTAATTTGGAGCGGTGATGATGGGAGTAGTTGTCAACTTGAGCTTCAACAATTCAAAAACTCTCATGCAATCATCATTGAAATTGAACTTGGCATCCTTCTCAAGGAGCTTGCCCAACGGGTTCACCACTTTAGTGAAATCTTTGATAAAGCACTGGTAAAAACCCGCGTGGCCTAGGAAACTCCGAATACCCTTTACCGAAGTTGGTGGTGGAAGCTTAGAAATCACCTCAATCTTTTCCTTGTCAACTTCAATTCCATTTCTTGAGATTTTATGGCCAAGCGAAATACCTTCCTCAACTATGAAATGGCATTTCTCACAATTGAGTACCAAGTTGGTTTTGTCATATCTACCCAACACTTTGTCCAAATTTTCCAGACAATCATCAAAAGAATACCTAACCACCGAGAAGTCATCCATGAAAACTCTTAAGGTAGTCCTCCACCATGTCCACGAAAATAGCCATCATACACCGTTGAAAATTTGCCGGTGCATTGCACAAACCAAATGGCATCCGCTTGAAAGTAAACGTACCATGATAGCCTGTATTATCAACTGGCCAGTTCAAATCTACCCCACATGGACACATAGATGCATTCTAATAACAAATGGCCTATAAAGAAACTAAAATTTTAAAAATTAAACTAACACAAAAATTTAGTATGAAATGAAGCATACTCGATAGAGTGAGTGCATTGGGTGTATAAGCACATGTGGTTATGAGTGGGGGCAGTGAAATTGTTTCAAGAAACTTGCAGATATGATTTTTAGGAGAGGGAAAAGTGTAAAATAAGCTCAAGTTTCTGATTTATACTAAAAATCCTAAGAGGGAAAAGGGTCGAGTGCGACCGCAGATTTCCATTTGCGGTCTACACTCTGTCACCTGGATCAACCGTCTCTGATCAAAATGTGTGGTCCACACATTTTTGGATGCGGCCGCAAATTTTCTCTTGCAGTCTCACATTAGCCTCCGTACTGATAGGATCAAACTTCACAGAGTTAACATTTTTACACTTTTGCAAGAATCCAATTGTGCGGTCTGCATGAGAAATGTGCGGCCACGAATGCCCTCATGCTGTGGCACACAAAAATGTGCGGTCCACACAAATAAAGTGAGGTTCACAGATCCTTGAACACTTAGCCATTTTTTAGTTCACCTTTTTTGAAAGTCACACTCAACCTTGTAGCACACTTCAAATCAAGTTAGGGCACAAATAACACCTAACTACAAAAGAAAAAGGAAACGAACTTGGGTTGCCTCCTAAGATGCATTTGATTTAACGTTGCGACACGATGCAAAATACCCTCAAGTGATGTAAATGACCGCCACCACGTGGCTATCTCCAACCTTGCCCAAGTAGTGCTTCACCCGGTGATCACTGACTCAGAATACTTCATTGTTTTTGTTCTTTAAGTCTAATACACCAAAATGTGTCACACCAATAATTTTCAAATGGACCACTCCACTTGGATTTTAGCTTCCCGGAAAATATTCTCAACCTTGAGTTGAACAATAATATAAGATCGCCCACCTTGAACTCTTTGTTCCAAATGTATTTGTCGTGAAGATATTTATTCTTTTCTTTGTACAAGAACGAACTCGCATATGCATAGTACCAAAACTTATCCAATTCATTCAAATGTGAAACCCTCAAGTTAATGTCTACATACCAATTAAGATTCAATTTATTTAGAGCCCACATTTCCTTGTGCTCTAGTTCCACCGGAAGATGACAAGATTTGTCGAACACCAACCGGTATGGAGACATTTCGATAGGTGTTTTGTATGCCGTCCGATAAGCCCATAACGCATCATCAAGCTTCTTGGACCAATCCGTCTGATTAGCATTCACCATTTTAGACAAGATGCTCTTTATCTCTCCGTTGGAGACTTCCACTTGCGTACTAGATTGTGGGTGATAGAGAGTCGTGACCTTGTGAGTAATACCATACTTGTTAAGTAAAGTGTCAAAAGCTTTTTTGCAAAAGTGTGACCCCCATCGCTCATGATTGCACGTGGAGTACCAAATCTTGTGAAAATATTATTATTCAATAAGGCCACTACACTTGTCGCGTCATTGTTGGATAAAGCAGGCCTCAACCCATTTGGACACATAATCCACCGCGACCAAGATGTAGGTGTTTCCACAAGAACTCACAAAAGGGCCAATGAAGTCAATATCCCAAACATAAAAAATATCAATCTCCAAGATGGTTGTGAGAGGTATTTAATTTTTATTTGAGATTCCACTGGCCCGTTGACATTCATCAAATATTTTCCCCAACTCACATCTATACCTGTAAAGAGTAGGCCAATAGAAACCACAACTAAGCACTTTGGTCGCCGTTCTTGCTCTACCATGATGACCACCATATGGCGAAGAATAAGAAGCCCCAAGAATATCACCTTGCTCTTCTTCCGGTACACACCTCCTAATCACCTCATACGTAAAAATGCGAAAAAGGTATGGTTCATCCCAATAATAATCTTGACAATCCCTTTTGAGCTTCTTCCTTTGGCTTGAACAAAACTCATCCGGAATGATTTCACACACAAGAAAATTTGCCAAGTCCGTGAAACATTGTACCTCTTTCATTGAAATTGCCAAAATTTGCTCATCGGGAATTGAGTCATTAATTTCAAGGCCATCATGTGGCCTTCCCTCCTCCTCCAAACGAGACAAGTGGTCCGTCACTTGGTTTTCACTACCTTTACTATCTTGGATGTCAATATCAAATTCTTATAACAAGAGTATCCATCTCATCAATCGAGCTTTGGAGTCTTTTTTGCTTATAAGATATCGAAGCGCCGCATGGTCCGTGTGGACAATAACCTTTGCACCTATCAAGTACGGGCGTAACTTCTTAATTGCAAACACAATAGCAAGGAGATATTTCTCTGTAACGGTATAGTTGACTTGGGCACTATTCATGGTCTTACTAGCATAGTAGACCGGATGGAAAATCTTGTTGATATGTTTCCCCAAAACATCCCCAACCGCTACGTCACTTGCATCACTCGTGAGTTCAAAAGGCACACTCCAATTTGGAGCGATGATGATGGGAGTAGTTGTCAACTTGAGTTTCAGCAATTCAAAAGTTATCATGCAATCATCATTGAAATTGAATTTGGAATATTTCTCAAGGAGCTTGCCCAATGGGTTCACCACTTTAGAGAAATCTTTAATAAAGCATCAGTAAAAACCCACATGGCCTAGAAAACTCCGAATACCCTTCACTGAAGTTGGGGGTAGGAGCTTAGAAATCACCTCAATATTTTCCTTGTAAACTTCAATTCCATTTCTTGAGATTTTATGGCCAAGGGAAATACCTTCCTCAACTATGAAATGACATTTCTCCCTATTGAGTACCAAGTTGGTTTCGTCACATCTACCCAACACTTTGTCCAAATTTTGAAGACAATCATCAAAAGAATCCCCAACAACCGAGAAGTCATCCATGAAAAATTCAAGGTAGTTCTCCACCATGTCCGTGAAAATAGCCATCATACACCGTTGAAAAGTCTCCGGTGCATTGCACAAACCAAATGGCATCCACTTGAAAGCAAACGTACCATAGGGACATGTAAATATTATTTTCTCTTAATCTTCTGGGGTAATGAGAATTTGGTTGTAGCCCGAGTACCCATCAAGAAATCAATACACAATAGGGCCGGCCAATCTATCGAGCATTTGATCTATGAAAGGAAGTGAAGAGTGATCCTTCCATGTTACTTTGTAGAGCTTGCGATAATCCGTATACACCCTCCAACCGGTCACTGTTCTCGCGGGAATCAATTAATTCTTATCATTGGTAACCATCGTCATGCCCCCTTCTTTGGTACACATTGAACCGGAGAAGTCCACGAACTATCGGAGATGGGGTAGACAACCTCGGCATTCCACCACTTGATAATCTACTTCTTGACAACTTTTTGCATAGCCTCATTGAGTCTTCTTTGATGTACAATAGATGGTTTAGATCCATCCTCCAACTTGATCTTATGCATGTAAAAGGTGGGTCTTATACACCGAATATTCGCCAAGGTCCACCCAATAGCCTTCTTCCTCTTTTGTGACACTGCCAATGTAGAATCTATATGCACGTTAGTCAAACAAGAGGAAAAAATAACCGGTAAAGTAGAACAAGGGCCAAAAAATTCATACCTAAGGTATGGAGTCAATGACCTTAACTTCAAGGTAGGTGGATCTTCAATAGAAGGCTTTGTAGGAGGAGTCTTCCTATTTTCAAGATCCAAAGACAATTTTTGAGGTGCATAGTTGTACGACCCAATTCCTTGCAAAGAGTTCAAACATTTCATGAAACCATCCATCTCGTCATCATCAAAGTTGAGAAAGACGACCTACAACATATCACCAACATTGATAGTATCACTTGTATCATCAACAATGACATTAGTCACCAAATCCACAAAATAACACACATAATTATTATTTGGTTGCTGTATGGACTTGCACACATGGAATACCACTTTTTCATTACCAAACCGGAAAGTGAGTTATCCCGCTTCAACATCACAAAGAGCCTTACCCGTAGCAAGGAAAGGTATCCCAAAAATAATTGGCACTTCATAATCAAATTCACTATCTAGAATGACAAAATCCACCGGAAGAATGAATTTATCAACCCGGACCAAAACATCTTCAATCACACCCAACGGCCTTTCATGGTACGATCGACCATTTGCAATCTCATAGAAGTGGGTCTTGGTTGGCCAATCCCCAAAGTCTTGAAAACCGAATAGAGCATCAAATTTATACTTGCCCCAAGATCACAAATAGCTTTATCAAACTCGGCACAAAGGTGGAGGCTTAGGCAATTGTGCCTTTGCCTTTTGCACTACCGGCTCCGTTATGTCAATGGTGTGTTTCCTAGACGGGTTCGCCCCCTCTTGAGTATCTTCCACACTATCATCAATATCAATCCGAACTTACACATTTGGTTGAACAATATTGTTCGGGATCTCTTCCTCTTGCATTACTTGGTCATCATCAATAAGTCGCCATCCACTTGAGGTGGGTGCATTCTCGCCTCTTCCACTTTTTGTATTAACCACTATTGCATACCCCGTATTGTTACCACCCTTTGGGTTTACCACCGTGTCACTTGGTAGTGCACCCTTAGGATGAGAATTTAGAGTTTGAGAGATTTGCCCCATTTGAACTTCTTGGTTGCGGATTAATGTGTTGTGTGAGGCAAGTTGGGCATCTGAATCGACATTCTTTTCCATTAGTTGCTTGGACATATTCTCAGTGCGTCTCATCTTATTGTTTGAATAACTTGAACCATGGAAAGGATAAGGAGGTCGNGGCAAGTTGGGCATCCGAATCGACATTCTTTTCCATCAGTTGCTTGGACATATTCTCAGTGCGTCTCATCTCATTGTTTTAATAACTTGAACTATGGAAAGGATAAGGAGGTCGGTTGATTGGTTGTTGATACATTGGGGGGCTTTGAAAACCCGACCCCCGGTTGCCTTGATTATTAACCCAATTTCCTTGGTTGTTTCCACTCCAATTTCCTTGATTTTTGTTGTTATGCCAATTCCCTTGATTGTTAGAACTCTAGTGTCCATGATTATTTTGTGGTCATTGTTGTTGGTTTGGGCCTTGAAAGTTGTTTATTTTCCTTTGAAAATTATTCACATATTGCACTTCCTCCTCTTGCTCATTGTAAGAATCATCTTGGTCAAAACCATCATCATCTTGCACATAGTTCTCCACTCGAATTTGCACTTTTGGACCCTTAGTCCTCTTATTTTTCACCAAAACATTCACTCCCTCCATATCATGAACTTGCTTAAGGTCTTGCACTTGATTTAGTTGAGCCTTTGCTAGTTGAGTCATAGTAGTGGTAAATTCGGTAATGGCTTACTTATGGTCTTGCAATTCTTTGTGGAGGTGGATCATATTTGGATCACCTTATGGGATATTGGCCCGGGATTGCCAAGCCGACAATGTTTCCTCCATCTCATCTAATATTTCACACGCCTCCGCATAAGGCATAGTCATAAAGTTTCCACTGACTAGTTGATTCACTACACATTATTTGGTTGTGTTAATCCCGAGATAAAAGGTTTGTTGCAATATGTTTTCCATCATATCGTTGTTGGGACATTTTTTAACCATTATCCTATAGCGCTCCCATATTTTGTGTAGTGGTTCATTCGGCTCATGTTTGAATGCTAAGAACTCATCTCGAAGTGTATCCATGTTCTCGGGAGAGAAAAACTTAGCAATGAACTTGGCCACCAACTCATCCCAAGTATGAATTGCATGGTTCGACAATAATTTCAACCAATCTAAAACTTTTCCCCTTATAGAGAAGGGAAAAAGCCTCAGCCTCAATGCATCCTCAGATACATTAGTTTGCTTGCTCCCTCAACATGTATCCACAAAGCCTTTCAAATGTTTGTAAGCATTTTGAGTTGGAGCACCGGTAAAGAAATCTCGTTGCTCAAGCAAAGTGAGCATCACATTGGTGATTTTAAAGTTGTTCGCCCTAATATGGGGGAGGACTATTGCACTAGCATAACCTTCATTGGGTAATATCCGGTATGGAGATGCTTGTGGTGGATATGGTGGAGTTGGGGGTGGAAGGTGGGGGTTTTGTGGTCCCCGACCTCTTCGTTGTGGCACTTGAGGTACCTCATCTCCTTGTTCCTCCTCACCGTCTAATTCCCCCAAAGTCAAATTTCCAAGCTCATTGTTTTCCATGTTTGTACGTATAATTTCTTAAGAAAATTAGTAATACGGAAGGGAAAAAGATATTCCAAAATCACACTCAAATATATACCTAAAACCGTTTTAACTCCCCGACAACAACGCCACCAATTGATCCACTCCCAATCCATACTCAACAATGAGTGGAAGAGGTCGTTGGAAGAATAATACCCAACTATGAGTTGGGGTCGATTTCCTCAGGGAGCTAACAATGGGTGTTAGAGTGTATACTTGATGCGTGAAGACGAAACAACTTAAATACACTTCCAATCACGCTGGTTTTGCAGATTACTTCTACAAACTACACTATCAATACTCAATTAGAGAAATGAAACTAGAGATTGACTAATTATTTTTGGTTGTTTTTAAATAGTTAGAAAGCCTAGGGATGTAACCTTCACCTAGGTGTTCGCCTAATGGGTTAATTATGTTAACACTTGTTTTATTGATTGGGGTGTATTATAGATCTCAACTCTAAGTTACCTACTCAATAACTCTCGGTCATAGAGTAATTTTGCTCAATTTGGCTTTCTCAAGACTAAATGGGTATCAAGATAAATCGTTGATATGAGTTCAAGTCGGATTTTCCCTATTTCTAGTTCAAACCCTTTAATTAGGCTAGTCAAATCCTTAACCAATCCAATTTCTTGTTAGCCAAGTTTTCCAAGATTAGGACCCTTTTTATCAAGTAAAGACCAAGTCAAAAAGGCATGAATCAATGTTTGCAACTATTAATTCTAAAATTAAAGCGTGAACAAGGCTAAATAACAAACACCCAATCATAAATAAGCATATAAAATTCCCATAAGCTTTACACCCTAGGGTTGGGTCATAACCCTAATAAATGTCTAGATACTCATAGTAGAAAATGAAGAAAACAAAGAAGAAACACTAATTAAAGCCATAATATAAAATTAAAATGATAAACAATGATGTTTTTATCCCAAAATGACCACGCATGTCCTAAATTGGTAAACTACAATGGCTACAGCTGAGAAAACTTCGTAACTTGACCTAAAAATGTGATTCCTGTCTAAAATGGGTCCAATCACGCCCATCTGCTTCAACTTCTGGAATAGACTAGAGTATGATTCAGCCAATGGAGTGAAGTTTTTCACCGTCCTCTGCTCTCGACCATAATCCTTCCTGGGACGAGCATTGTAGGGTGCCCAAAAATTTTGCTACTGAGGTCGGGGGATCCTTGGAGCTGGCGCCCGTACTTGTTTATTGGGAAGCCGAGCATAAGATTAGGCATTAAAAACTATATACTATGGTGGGACCATAGAGTATTGAGGAATTGGTGGGGGATAGTAATGTTGAGGGTAGCTGGACTGCCCCTGCTGAACTTGCA
The DNA here is from genome assembly GCA_000715115.1 of Nicotiana otophora. Lineage (NCBI taxonomy): Eukaryota > Viridiplantae > Streptophyta > Magnoliopsida > Solanales > Solanaceae > Nicotiana > Nicotiana otophora. Next base: position 20,646 of record AWOL01S0033845.1, read on the forward strand.
TATAAGGGTGTGATGCCCCTCTCTGAACTTCTCTGGACCCTGAAGTCATCATGGACCCTTATCTCTCTTCTTTCTATTTGCGAAACTACCCGACCCATTTTGGATTGCTTGGGTGGTAGCTTTGAAGGTAGCCTGACTTACAATTTTGCCAGTCTTGAGGCCATTTTCGACCATTTCCCATATCTTGATCGCTTCTACAAAAGGTCTACCCATTGCAGATATCATGTTTTGGATGTAATCAGGATCTTGAGCCTCCAAAAATATAGTGATCAACTCGTGGTTATCCATGGATAGCTTAACTCTAGCTGATTGCTCCCTCAACTTGATGGCATACTCTCTAAAGCTTTCAGTTGGCTTTTTCTTCATATTAGACAAGGAATTTTGATTTGGCGCAAAATTAAAAGTTATACTAAAATTGTTTGATGAAGGCCTGGGCCATGTCGTCCTAAATATGCCAGTGGAAGATATCTTGGTCAATGAACCATTTAGAGTCTACCCCCACCAAACTATCCCCAAAATAAGCCATTAAAAACTCTTCATTTCCTCCTGCACCTCTCAGCTAGTTGTAGTACCTTTTCAAGTGGGTGATAGAGTCGCCGTGTCCATTATATTTCTCAAATTTCGGGGTCTTGAACCCTGGTGGTAAATGGATGTGAGGGAACATCCATAGATCACTGAATGAAACACTTTTGTGACCACCTAGTTCTTGTATGTTCTTTATGTTTTGCTCGAGACTTTTCATTTTTCTGGCCATCTCATTCATCCCACCCGTCTTCGCAGCCTTTTTAATTTCCACTAGTGACTCGTATTGAGGAGTCCGATTGTATGGAGTCGAGACCCTGAAAGCCATATTTGGAGAGTAGTATTGGCCATCATAATCTTGATATTATGGCTCATTGTTTGTCCTCGTCATAGGAGGTGGTGGCGGGATTGTATATACTGATATGCCAGACACGACGAGAGGGATGTTCCTGACCGATACTGTTGGAGGTCGCACATTAGAGGTACCAGGGGCAACAGAGAAGTTGTAGTTTGGAACATACCCTGGTGGTAGAATATCATCGCTCGTTGCAGGGAGCGGTGGTTGAGTAGTGATCCACTCCAAATCCATACTCAACAATGAGTGGAAAAGGTCATTGGAAGAATAATACCCAACTATAATTCGGGGTCGATTTCCTTAGGGAGCTAACAATGGGTGTTAGAGTGTATACTTGATGCGTGAAGATGAACAACTTAAATACACTTCCAATCACATTGGGTTTGCAAATTACTTCTATAAACTACACTATCGATGTTCAATTGGAGAAATGAAACTAGATTGACTAAATGTTTTTGGTTGTTTTCAAATAGGTAAAAAGCCTAGGGATGTAACCTTCGCCTAGGTGTTCGCCTAATGAGTTAATTATATTAACACTTGTTTTATTGATTGAGGTGTAGTGTAGCTCTCAACTCTAAGTTACCCACTCAATACCTCTCGGTCATAGAGTGATTTTGCCCAATTTGACTTTTTCAAGCCCAAATGGGTATCAAGGTAAATAGTTGATATGAGCTCAAGTCGTATTTTCCCTATCTCTAGTTCAAACCCTTTAATTAGGCTAGTCAAATCCTTAACAATCCCAATTTCTTGTTAGCCAAGTTTTCCAAGACTAAGTCCCTCTTTATCAAGTAAAGACCTAGTCAAAAAGGCATGAATCAATATTTGCAACCATTAATTCTAATATTAAAGCATGAACAAGGATAAATAATAAATACCCAATCATAAACAAGCATATTAAATACCCATAAGGTTTATACCCTAGGGTTGGGTCACAATCCTAATAAATGTCTAGATACTCATAGTAGAAAATGAAAAAAACAAAGAAGAAACACTAATTAAAGCCATAATATAAAATTAAAATTATAAACAATGATGTTTTTATCCCAAAATGATCACACATTTCCTAAAATGGTAAACTACAATGGGTGCAGCTGAGAAAATTTCATAACTTGGCCTAAAAATGTGATTCCCATCTATTTATAGTGGCTCAAATTTCGCTAACAGAAATGCCCCTCGTGAGGTTCTGCGGCCGCACAATTTCATGTATGGTCCGCAAATTGCTTGAGTATGCAGGGGGATGGATTGTCCAGCCACACAATTTGATCTACGACTGCAATTTAGCTTCTGCGGCCGCACAATTCATGTGCTATCTGCACTTCAGGCAAGGCTTCAGTCTTGGTCATTTTGCACTCTCTGAACTTTTTGAGTTATTATTAGTGCAATCATGTTCTGCGTCCGCACATATTGTGTGCGGTCCGCACTTCTGGATTAATTACTTCTGGGCTTCTACATCAAATCTGCGGCCTCAGAGAGAATTCTGCGGTCCACACTTGCTTCTGCGGCCGTAGAAATACTTCTGCAGACCGCACTTCTAGTTTTCTGCACCCCCTCTTGCCTTGTGAGTCGGAACACTCTTTTTTGAGTTAGATTTCTTTATTTGAGCCCACATCTCCAACATTCCTGCAATTTGCATACTTTTATTAGTTTTTGGGAACATAAATCAACACTTTCGGACTAAAATAAAAGTAAAAAGGTTTAAGTGATAAAAATCCACACTTATCAAGTAGTTAGGGGTACGGTGGAAGTTCCCTCTGAGGGACCCTGATACGGAGGCTGACAGGAGACCCAAGCCTGATACACGTCAGTTAGTTGTTATTTCAATCTTCTTACTTCCTTAGACTCTTGCTCAACTGATTGGCCGTGGGGGTCGTTACTGACCAACTCGATTTCATCATTGTTAGCCATTTCTACCTTTCCCTTAGATCCAGTGATATAATGATGTGTTGCCAGTTTTACCACAAACCAACCACCTTAAGCTTACTATATGAGAGACAACAAACTTGTTAGGATTAAGCATTTTGCAGATATGAATCACACGTAATATGCCATGCTCCTATCATTATCACCACCTCTAATATGCTTTTGGAAGACTTCATGTTTCATTCCAGCTTATAAGGTTGCTGCTTATTTACGCTCTTGTTTTCTTCTATCTTTTTTTCGCTTTTCTTTTCACTCGCCTCATTTTGATCCCTCATTTAAGAGTCATTGAAAAATATTTTGACGAACCTTTTTGGGGTTGCCTACGTATCATATCACCACATGAATCAGATCTTTACATAGTTCAGGGACATGACCGATTTTTTTTCCTTTTTGTTTTAATATTTACAAAAACAAAAATCTTTTTGGTTCATTTTCGAATTTTTCAAAAACAAAATCTTTTTCATTGATTTTTATTTTTTTGATACAAGACTAAAAAACAAAAAGTACATAAAGACAAACATTTAAACAAGACTAGACTCGACTCAAATAGACTTTTTAAGAAAAAAGGAAAAACAACAAGACTCAAAATACCAAAATACCCTTATAGACTCAAATACAACAAAAGAACAATCAAAGTGGACTGCCAACTAAAAGGAAGACTCTGATTTCTGCAGGAGAATCCACCGGCATCACTGTAGTCAAGGCACTTATTCCTACGTCTGACCCCCAACATCGCAGTATATTCTCTCTAAGTTTGCAGATATGTGACGAGCAACATTCAATGATACTTCTGCAAACCGTTCAGGCATCATTCCCTGGAAACTCCTGCATGCTTGGGAGGTATATATGGCTACCTCAAGGATCTTTCCCTTAATATGCTCCTGAGCCAAATTTGACCATGGGTTTCGGTTAGATCCAGTGCAATATGCTCGCGCTCCAAGGCCATATCTATTTGGCGCCGAACTTCTAGTGACTTCCCCTCTAACCTATTAATCACCTTTCGGTAGTGATGTCTTTTTATTTCAAACTCGGCGATCTGGCGCTCCTTACTTGAATCAACTCTCCCTATCTGATCCATTAGACCTTGGATTAATGGAGCAAAACCTCTTTGCTCATGATCACGGACCACCTTGAATTGGGCTTCTCTTTGTTCTTGCTGTTGAGCTATAGTGATCACTTTTTTCTGTCTAATTTGAGCTTTGAGTGCTCTCCTCTCTTGTGCCCACTGAGCTTTTTCCCGCTTGAAATCATCATGTTATATGTCCATGTCTGTCTCCATAATGCTTTTATCTTCTTGTAAAATGTCAATACAGGATTGGTACTCTTGTGCCACTTCCCTTCCGGTTTCTCTAATGCTAGCCTCAATCTACTCCTCTCAATCAAATGCATTTTGTATGGATTTGTTTTGGTCTTTACTCTGGAATAACCTGATTCTGAAACCACTCAATGTACGCGAGGCTTACCTTCCCACATTCACGATCAGCTACCATCTTGTCTAAGTTGGAAAATTGACTATCCGAACCAAGCCTTTTGTGCATATGACTCCCTTGGAAGTTCATTTCGCTTGAATTCCCACAAAAATGGATGCATGCCATCAACCTGGGGCCTTTTTTGCTCTCTCCCTAATTGGCACATGACATGTAGGGGAGCGTAGGGCTGGAAACCTCTGAAGCCCATGAGTATAAAAAACAGGCGATACATCGACATATGCATGACCCTAGCAGAAGGGAACCAATAATTGTTCCAAGTGATTCCATCAGCAGTCAATGAACCAAATAATGTCCGCCAGGCCTTCACCCCCTTTGGAATATTATAACTCGCGGCCCTAGACATCCTATGTAATTCTGCCAATGATCACTGAAATTTACTACTATAGGGTGATGATAAAGGTGCTCTATGAACCACATCTGCAACAAAATGTTGCATCCTTTGAAGTAATTTTCACCCTCTTGGCAGCGTGTCAAAGCTCGAAAAATATCTCCCATAATCATAGAAAGAATGGTATGATCTTTGCTACTTTGCAAAAATGAGACTACCGCAAACAATCAAATTCTGATGTTTGTTTTAACAGAAAAATGTGGGTCAAACCCGATGGAAGTTGCATACGTATCTCACCGGGTAGTGAGAATCAGACCTGCGTAGTTCGATAAGATTGACCAAATTTTCTCTTTTTGATTTTTATGAAAATTAATCTTTAGCGTCATACGCACTAGACCACGTTATTTTTTATTTTTTTTTGTTTTTGTTTTTACATTTGTACAAAAATCAGTAGCATGTTCTCTGTTCATTCAACTGATCTACCTTAAAGACGGTCAACATGCAAGCCTCTTAAATAATATAAGAGGTAGCACATAACACGAACATAATGGTCTCGACAAGCTACCTGTCCTAAATAGAACTCGACCCCTGTGCCGATCCCCACTAAGTCAAATGCACATAATGTAAATAAAGCAAACCTACTAGGGATATACTGCATGAGATTTTGTTTTTCTAAGTTTAATTCCTGGTGGAGAAGGTATCTAGACTAGCTTACTCTAACGGACAACTCAAGCCGAGGAGGGTCAGCGTACCGGTAGCATTACTGTAACGACCTGATTGATCGCTTTGAGATCTAGTGCGTAATTCGATTGTTTGAGGCCTTGAGTAGCTTCACTTCCTATTTTATGACTTGTACGCATAGTTGGAATTGAATTTCGGGAAGTTCGGAGTTGATTCAGAAGGAAAATTCTCAATTCAAAAGCTTTAATTTGGAAGAGTTAACTAAGGTTTGACTTTTTGAGTAAATGACCTCGGAATTGGGATTTGAAGATTACAATAGGTTCGTATAGTGATTTTGTACTTGAACATGTTTTCAGGTGGAGTATCGGGTGGTCCAGGAGCATTTCAGCGCTTAATATGGAAAATTGGTATTTTTAGAGTTCTAGAAATTCCTAAGTTTGATTTGAAGTAGACTTTGGTGTTATCGATGTCCGTTTGGGGTTTCAAGCCTTTAAATAGGTTCGTATCATGATTTGTGATTTGCAAGTAAAGTTTGGCGTCATTCCGGAATGTTTAAGTGTAATTTGGATGTGCTCGGCAAAGTTTGAAAGTTGAAAGAAGGATCTTGATTGTCGATTCATAGTTTTGATGTTGTTGGGTGTGATTTGAGGCCTTGAGTAGGTTTGTGTTATGTTTTGGGACTTGTTGGTGTGATTGGAGGGGGCCTCGGGTGTGCTTTGGGATGGTTTTGGACCAAGTTTGGATGAGTTGCTGGTTTGTTGGTGCCGGTTTTGTATTTCGTGAACGCGAAGGGTTTCACGTGTTCACAACAAAGGAATTGAGCTGGGGGATTTTTGTTCTACGTGTTCGCGATAGGGAAGTTGCGTCACGAAGTGTTGGGCATTGGTCTTCCCATTCGCGATCGCCTAGTCGTGTTCGCGTAAGAGAAGCTGGCATAGTAAAGAAATTTCTTCTTCGCGTTCGCAAATATACAGTCGCGTTCGCGATAGGTTGGCTAATAAAGCTTTGCATTCATGGGCCTTGTCTCGCGTTCACATAGAGGAACTGTGAGCATATGCTGGTAGTGCTTCGCGAACACGAGAGCTTTGCCACGTTCGCAAAGATGTTCGGGCTGGGTAGTGTTATTTTAAAATGGGGGTTTGGCTCATTTTCACTTCATTTCTTCCATGTGAGACGACATTGGAGCTCCATTTTCATCATCAACCATGAGGTAAGTGATTTCTACGCGCTGTGAGTTAAATACTTGGATTTTATATGGATTTCAACATGGAATTTGATAGAAATTGTGGAATCTTTGGAAGAAAACCTAGAAATGGTATTTTTAGATTTTGACCTTGAAATTGGACATGGAATAAGGAATAAATTATAAATTTTAGATCGTGGTGTTATGGGTAGTGATTATCTTCAAGAATTTTCGGAATCCGGGCACGTGAGCTAGAGGGTTGACTTTGTTGACTTTTCGAGCGGAGTTGAGAATTGTTATAAATTAATTAATTATGAGTGTTGGAGTATACTTTGATTGATTTGCATGTTGTTTGACTAGTTTCGGATTGGTGGGCATTGGTTGAGGTGTTAGAGAGTTATTGAAGTCAGTTATTGAAACTTCGGAGCGAGGTAAGTTTTTTGTCTAACTTTGTGAGGGGGAAACTACCCCGTAAGTATTAAAATTGTTATGTGCTATTAGTTATGGGTGCTACGTACACACGAGGTGACGAGAGTCCGTATGTAGCTAAAAACACGTTTATGACCGGGTAGACTTAGGACTTAATCATGAAATATTTGAACTTATTATGTTAGCTTAATTAAGTGAATTTATAATTGAGTTTTGATTTGGGAATATATTAGGCCGAGCTTTATTACCTTGAGTTGTTTGGCGAGATATTTGATAAACGGTAAACATCATGTTTACTTTATGCACCTGCACCTGTGTTGTAAGAACGTGACTCATAATTCGATAAGTTTTTTCCTTTCCTCTGGATCGGGCCAAACTCCTCGACAGTATATTGAGATGCATCTCTGGTTTGCACCGGCCGACCCTCGACAATGTACACACCACTCTGGATCGGGCCTAACGACCTCGTCATAATCGTACGTGATATCGTACGTGATACCATCAAAAATAATGTTGGAGGATTATGTTAGTTATCGTTTTACCCTATTATTACTGTTGTGCTTCATATATGTTTATGATTTATCATACTGATTTATTGAACCACTAGTAAGTATTGATGTCGACCCCTCGTCACTACTTCTCCGGGGTTAGGTTAGATACTTACAGGGTACGCATTGATTTACGTACTCAGGCTACACTTCTGCACTAAATGTGCAGGATTTGACAGGTTCATTTGGTGCAGGAGACTTTATGGTGAGTTGCATTCCAGGCTACATATTGCATCCCATAGAGTCCCCATCCTATTATTTACTTTATCCTGTCTAACTTACATTCTAGACAGATGTTGTATTATTATTTTACTTTTTAGTGAATGCTCATGCACTTGTGACACCGGGTTTTGGGATATTCTAGTTAATTATACGAATTTGCATATTATCACCATCTTTTATTTTTATGCCTTACTAATTCTGTATGTACCCATGATTTTAAATGTGTAAATTTCCTTACTTAATAAAAGTTATGATTTCAAAAGTGATAAAATGAACAATTAGCATGATAGTTCAACATTGGCTTGCCTAACGGCGACGTCGGGCATCACCACGGCCTATAGTAGGTTTTGGTCATGGCAACTNGGTTATTGAAACTTCGGAGCGAGGTAAGTTTTTTGTCTAACTTTGTGAGGGAAAAACTACCCCGTAAGTATTAAAATTGTTATGTGCTATTAGTTATGGGTGCTACGTATACACGAGGTGACGGGAGTCCGTATGTAGCTAAAAACACGTTTATGACCGGGTAGACTTAGGACTTAATCATGAAATATTTGAACTTATTATGTTAGCTTAATTAAGTGAATTTATAATTGAATTTTGATTTGGGAATATATTAGGCCGAGCTTTATTACCTTGAGTTGTTTGGCGAGATATTTAATAAACGGTAAACATCATGTTTACTTTATGCACCTGCACCTGTGTTGTAAGAACGTGACTCGTAATTCAATAAGTTTTTTCCTTTCCTCTGGATCGGGCCAAACTCCTCGACAGTATATTGAGATGCATCTTTGATTTGCACCGGCCGACCCTCGACAATCTACACACCACTCTGGATTGGGCCGTACGACCTCGTCATAATCGTACGTGATATCGTACGTGATATCATCAAAACAAATGTTGGAGGATTATGTTAGTTACAGTTTTACCCTATTATTACTGTTGTGCTTCATATATGTTTATGATTTATAATACTGATTTATTGGACCACTAGTAAGTGTTGATGTCGACCCCTCATCACTATTTCTCCGGGGTTAGGCTAGATACTTACAGGGTACGCGTTGATTTACGTACTCAGGCTACACTTCTACACTAAATGTGCAGGATTTGACAGGTCCATTTGGTGGTCATCTTGGCGCGTAGGCGCAACTGTCCAGGAGACTTTATGGTGAGTTGCATTCCAGGCTACATATTCCAGCCCATAGAGTCCCCATCCTATTATTTACTTTATCTTGTCTAACTTACATTCTAGACAGATGTTGTATTATAATTTTACTCTTTAGTGAATGCTCATGCACTTGTGACACCGGGTTTTGGGATATTCTAGTTAATTATACGAATTTGCATATTATCACCATATTTTATTTTTATGCCTTACTAATTCTGTATGTACCCATGATTTTAAATGTGTAAATTTCTTTACTTAATAAAAGTTATGATTTCAAAGTGATAAAATGAACAATTAGCATGATAGTTCAACATTGGCTTGCCTAACGGCGACGTCGGGCATCACCACGACCTATAGTAGGTTTTGGTCATGGCAACTTGGTATCAAAGCTCTAGGTTTACTTAGGTCTCCCGAGCCATGAGCAATTCTAGTAGAGTCTTGCGGATTGGTACAGAAACGTATGTACTCATCTTTGAGAGGCTGAAGGGCTGTTAGGAGCACCTCCTTTATTGATTCCTCATCGTGCTATTTGATTCCATTGCAGCTTATGCCTTTATTTCCTTCCTACTCAATATTATACGACGCGAAGATCTTGTTATCAATTGGGCATCGAGGAGTTGTAATTATACAACAGATGTGGTGCAGTATGTTTCCAATTGCGTATTCGAGTGGGCTATTGTCATCGCCTTGTGGAAGGGCGCTCTGTTGTTTCTGCCCAGTGCTAGTTTTGCCTACGGTTTCGAGGTTATGTATAGTGTATTATGAGGTTCATGTGTTGTTATCCGGTGTTGGTGTGGATGGTAGGTTGCTCATTTATCTGTCGCGGCAGTGAATGACTCGAATGGAGAATTTCTCAGGTCATGGTTTAGAGGTTCAGCATTTAATTTTGGCGGGTAAAGGCAATCGAATTATAGATGTTTAGGCCTAGGTTGACGGAGTAGCGAGACTTGGTATTTTCGAACGTGGTGGATTTTTCATTTGTGGTGTGGTGTCGTCGTCCTTGTTGGAACGCATTAAGGCCCATCGGTGTTAGGGTATTCTTTGATTTGCCTTCGGGCAGGGTGTTGTAGAACAGTGCCTAATCGGTGATTATCAGAGATGGCGACGTATGGCAGCTTTAGAGTTGAATCAGTGCTTCTAATATTGGTGACTCGAGGGAGATGATCTTTGTTGAGGCTCAAAGTTGGTGGCAGTTTATCCGTTCGGGTGCTACAAAGATGGATTATAATTTGAGGCAGTATTTTGGCAGCAAAAGAGGAGGAATGACATGGTGAGAGGTGTCTCGCGATGGTTGAATAGCTAGCAGGTCAAGTATGAACAACAGAGGTCGAGAAGTTGCTTAAGGAGATGGTTTAGCCGAATTGGGAGTGACAGAGTAGC
>AWOL01S0033845.1:33741-43811 GCA_000715115.1 Nicotiana otophora
GGTGTAAAAGCTTGATTATCGTTATGGGATGCAACATGACTTCAAGTTAGGAACGCATTGTTGGACTTTCAAGTGACATTAATGGGGAATGAACAGACTCTTATAGTTGGCGAGGGAGCATGGGCTCATGAGGGTTTACTAATTTTGTGGTAGTTGTACTCAGAGCAACGTCGTTGGAAGATGTCGGTATGGAATTCCACAGGTGGGCTATCTCCTGTGAGCAGGTTAGTAGTTGCGTGATTTTGATGAAGTTTCTATGAAGAGTCCTACTTACTACCCAACATGAGGTCGAATGTGCGATTGTGGCTCATAATTCTGAATATTCAGGAAAATTTTAACAAGAGATTACAAGAAATTCGGCGAGTTAATGGTGCAAGATCATGGTAATTGAGAAGGAGGAATCATTGTGGGTTCTAGATTTATGTGATTGTAGCTTAAAGCTAAGTAGGGGAGCCCACAACCTACAATTGGGTCACGTGGTTGCGTGCCTGTGCTGTATCTAGTTATCGGTGCATTGGCAAATTAATTATGACTAAGTAAAGAAAGCATCGGGGGTAATTCAAGCAAAGGACTTGAGGAATGCGTGCTACATTTTGCCTTATTGATTCATGTGCAGGTTTTGGGAAGACTCAGAGTTTATGCTTATTATGGATATGATGTTCAAGGAAAAGAATTCATCCGGTTGCTTCTTTGGGAGTGTTCATGTGCTAACAGAGCGTTGGAGGTTGGTTATATTCGGGACCATGTCAGAGTGGGTGACTCTCAATAATGGTTCTAGTGGGTTCAAGAATTAAAGTGCGGTGTCTAAGGATTTTGGGTCTGTTGTATGGTTAAGGATTGAGTTTTTGCAGTGGATTATGAAAGGGACTTGCAGTGTTTCTATGTTAGCACCGGAGTTCTGCGGTGCGATGTTAGGGAGATTGGAGGAAACAACTTCAGATTAGTAGAAGATCTTTCAGAACGGGTATACCAGTTGGAGATACTATTGTGTGCACGGGGAAGGTATGGGATGGCTGATGGGTGTTGATGCGATGTGATTTCGTGATTTGGGTTCACTCGGGATGAGTGTTATTTGAGGTCCGTTATGTGTTTAAATATAATTGTTATTCCAAAGGCAAGTCTGGAGTAAATTGGGAGAAGTTGAGTCAGTTAGTAATGGTTTGAATTAGCATGGCTGTGGAAAGGATCAGATTCCTTCGGTGTGTTAAGGCTATACATGTGATTTAGGGATGTACGTGCAGGCCTGAGAGCCACCGTAATTTGATTGAGTTGGAGGTACTTGCTTCCAATGGCCTTGTTATGTGTAAATTGATCCTGGAAGAGTTATGACGGTTTAGACTATGACTTGAGGTTTGTATTTTTTTGTGGTTATGTGAATTCGGTTGCGTGTTGCAATTGTTCTTCTGAAATGAGTTAAGTGAAAGGGTTCTACCCAATGAAGTATTTATTCTATCGGTGTGTCAGAGGTTATAATTTAATTCTTGTACTCTCGCGTATCGGCATGGTAGGTGTAGTGAGCAGTATGAAAATTGGAAGTTGAGGATCAAGGTTGCAGTTAGGTTTTGATAGGAATGTCACGAGCTGGGAGGTCCAGAGGAGGATTCCAGATGTTCAGAGTATGCTGGTGCTATTTTTGTGTCGCCTGAGAATGGTGTTCTGTGGAAGAGGTGTTGTGTATTAAATACGGGTTCATGAAATACATTACAGAAATGGTAGGGTTGACAGCCATGGATGTGCTGATTTTTGCTACCTGGTGCGGAGGTTGTGGGAGTATTTCCCACGGGAAGATCGTGTAAGTGTGACATATTAGTCACTTGATGGTTATAGATTGAAACCAAGTATAAAGATTCTATTACTGTCGCTAATGTGAGAGTTTATGCCAGAAAGGCGCTCTATTCCTTTGGTTTTGCACTGTGGGAGTTTGTTACGGATCAGACGGCTGCTCGTGTGAGTCATGAATAGGGTCATTGTGGATCTTTGAAGGGTTATTGGCCTAGTATGGTATGATCAAAATCGGTTTGAGGTATATTGGTAGGTCTAATATGAATGTGTGCTCTACATCAGGTCGTATGTGTTCATTCAGCATAACATTGCTTATGGAGGAGTCTTAGGGTATTAGATGTTATTCCTACAACTAGCTATTCTGTGTAATACTCTATTGTGCCATGTGGGTTGTACGCCGGCTCAATTATTCACCCATGTGTTGAGATCCTGTGTATCTTGTGGTGTTATGTGAGCAAGATGTCTCTCAAGATGCAAGTCATTTATTGCACCATAGTCGTGCTTGGGGTTTTGTAGAGCATGGCGCTATCCATCTCCCCAGGGTTGTATTTATACACCTGACAAGCTTGTGGTCGATATTCGGGCATTTCGTGGGTATGAGCATTATGGCTTGATGGGTATTTCCTTATTGATTGTCATGTGTGGAACGTGTGGCACGCCACCACGGGCATGATGTTTGGATCGGGTTGCACGCCGCAACGGTATCACATTTGGATCGGGTTGCAGTGAGATGTTGAGTAGAGTTCCTTATACTTATTTTGTGTGCCTTGTTTCTCATCTATGAGATAGGTTCATAGAATCTGTTTGGCCATTTTATTCGTTATGCGGGCTTGGTAGTTCCTTGCTAGAGTTCATTCTTTCTTATGGGTCATATTCGAGTTGTATCTTGTTGGCGCATTAATGGCGTCATATGAGATTTTAGACGGTGTTTGAGGTGGCTTATTGCCCGAGCAGCTTGTACAGGGAAAGACGAGGTTATTGAACCTGAAATTAGTGCCATCGCATCTATGTAAGGTATATTAAAGAGGAAATGTCACTATTCGATTCAGAATGAGGAAATGGTTCTTGACAAGCGGAGAGACTCCATGATTTATTTATCGGGCAGGTGGTCATGAGCTTCTACGTGTTTCTTTCATCGTTGCAGTATCGCGGGGGTCGGATCCGAACTTATATGTGTTATGATATATACCACAACCATCAGATTTGTGAATTCACAGCTATTGTAGTTAGAGGATGTTATTTTGAGCATACGACTTATGTGGTGTATGGTGTGATTTTAGCATGGGTGCATGACCATGTTTTGGTACAATGTGTAGAGATTGATACGGTGTTCGTATGTTAGAATCAGGCCACGTAGAGAATTCCAGATATTGGAATTTGGCTCTAAGGCTTGTGGGCTAAGGTAGCAGGAAGGACCTTCAGTCGGGCTCGAGCTAATGTGCTCACACGGGTTGTGGTGGCACGGGTAGGTGCACGAAGTGTTAAATAGCGATTTTGAGCAACTCTGGTGCAGTTCTTGGCACGTTCGAGGATGAACATATGTTTAAGTGGGGAAGAATGTAACGACCCGATCGGTCATTTTGAGCTCTAGCGTGTCATTCGGCGGTTTGAGACGTTGAGTAGCTCCACTTCATGTTCTATGACTTGTACACATAGTNTGTGTCGCTTGAGAATGGTGTTCTGTGTAAGAGGTGTTGTGTATTAAATTACGGGTTCATGAAATACATTACAGAAATAGTAGGGTTGACAGCCATGGATGTGCTGATTTTTGCTACCTGGTGCGGAGGTTGTGGGAGTATTTCCCACGGGAAGATCGTATAAGTGTGACATATTAGTCACTTGATGGTTATAGATTGAAACCAAGTATGAAGATTCTACTACTGTCGCTAATGTGAGAGTTTATGCCAGAAAGGTGCTCTATTCCTTTGGTTTTGCACTGTGGGAGTTTGTTACGGATCAGACGGCTGCTCATGTGAGTCATGAATAGGGTCATTGTGGATCTTTGAAGGGTTATTGGCCTAGTATGGTATGATCAAAATCGGTTTGAGGTATATTGGTAGGTCTAATGTGAATGTGTGCTCTACATCAGGTCGTATGTGTTCATTCAGCATAACATTGCTTATGGAGGAGTCTTCGGGTATTAGATGTTATTCCTATCGCTAGCTATTCTGTGTAATACTCTATTGTGCCATGTGGGTTGTACGACGACTCAATTATTCACCCATGTGTTGAGATCCTGTGTATCTTGTGGTGTTATGTGAGCAAGATGTCTCTCAAGATGCAAGTCATTTATTGCACCATAGTCGTGCTTGGGGTTTTGTAGAGCATGGCGCTATCCATCTCCCCAGGGTTGTATTTATACACTTGACAAGCTTGTGATCGATATTCGGGCATTTCGTGGGTATGAGCATTATGGCTTGATGGGTATTTCCTTGTTGATTGTCATGTGTGGAACGTGTGGCACGCCACCACGGGCATGATATTTGGATCGAGTTGCACGCCACAACGGTATCACGTTTGGATCGGGTTGCAGTGAGATGTTGAGTACAGTTCCTTATACTTATTTTGTGTGCCTTGTTTCTCATCTCCGAGATAGGTTCATAGAATCTGTTTGGCCATTTTATTCGTTATGCGGGCTTAGTAGTTCCTTGCTAGAGTTCATTCTTTCTTATGGGTCATATTCGAGTTGTATCTTGTTGGCGCATTAATGGCGTCATATGAGATTTTAGACTGTGTTTGAGGCGGCTTATTGCCCGAGCAGCTTGTACAGGGAAAGACGAGGTTATTGAACCTGAAATTAGTGCCATCGCATCTATGTAAGGTATATTAAAGAGGAAATGTCACTATTCGGTTCAGAATGAGGAAATGGTTCTTGACAAGCGGAGAGACTCCATGATTTATTTATCGGGCAGGTGGTCATGAGCTTCTACGTGTTGCTTTCATCGTTGCAGTATCGCGGGGGTTGGATCCGAACTTATATGTGTTATGATATATACCACAACCATCAGATTTGTGAATTCACAGCTATTGTAGTTAGAGGATGTTATTTTGAGCATACGACTTATGTGGTGTATGGTGTGATTTTAGCATGGGTGCATGACCATGTTTTGGTACAATGTGTAGAGATTGATACGGTGTTCGTATGTTAGAATCAGGCCACGTAGAGAATTCCAGATATTGGAATTTGGCTCTAAGGCTTGTGGGCTAAGGTAGCAGGAAGGACCTTCAGTCGGGCTCGAGCTAATGTGCTCACACGGGTTGTGGTGGCACGGGTAGGTGCACGAAGTGTTAAATAGCGATTTTGAGCAACTCTGGTGCAGTTCTTGGCACGTTCGAGGATGAACATATGTTTAAGTGGGGAAGAATGTAACGACCCGATCGGTCATTTTGAGCTCTAGCGTGTCATTCGGCGGTTTGAGACGTTGAGTAGCTCCACTTCATGTTCTATGACTTGTACACATAGTCAAAATAGAATTTCGGGAAGTTCGAAGTTGATTCGGAAGGAAAATTCCCAATCCGGAAGCTTTATGCTAGAAAATACCCACTTAAACATACGTTCGTCTTCGAACGTGCCAAGAACTATTCCAGAGTTGTCTAAAATCACTGTTTAACACCTCGTACACCTCCATGTCCCACCACAACCCATGTGAGCACATTAGCTCGAGCCAGATTGAAGATCCTTCCTTTTTTCTTAGCCAACAAGCCTTAGAATCAGGTTCCAACATCCGAAATTCTCCACGAGACCTGATTCTAACATACGAACACCGCATCAATCACTACACACTGTACCAAAACATGATCATGTACCTTTGCTGAAATCACACCATGCACCGCATGATTTACATGCCCATAATAACATCCTCCGACCACAATAGCTGTAATTTCATGAATCCGATGCTCGCAATACGCCTNTGTTTGAGGTGGCTTATTGCCCGAGCAGCTTGTACAGGGAAAGACGAGGTTATTAAACCTGAAATTAGTGCCATCGCATCTATGTAAGGTATATTAAAGAGGAAATGTCACTATTCGGTTCAGAATGAGGAAATGGTTCCTGACAAGCGGAGAGACTCCATGATTTATTTATCCGGCAGGTGGTCATGAGCTTCTACGTGTTGCTTTCATTGTTGCAGTATCGCGGGGGTCGGATCCGGACTTATATGTGTTATGGTATATACCACAACCATCAGATTCGTGAATTCACAGCTATTGTAGTTAGAGGATGTTATTTTGAGCATACGACTTATGTGGTGTATGATGTGATTTTAGCATGGGTGCATGACCATGTTTTGGTACAATGTGTAGAGATTGATACGGTGTTCGTATGTTAGAATCAGGCCACGTAGAGAATTCCAGATATTGGAATTTGGCTCTAAGGCTTGTGGGCTAAGGTAGCAGGAAGGACCTTCAGTCGGGCTCGAGCTAATGTGCTCACACGGGTTGTGGTGGCACGGGTAGGTGCACGAAGTGTTAAATAGCGATTTTGAGCAACTCTGGTGCAGTTCTTGGCACGTTCGAGGATGAACATATGTTTAAGTGGGGAAGAATGTAACGACCCGATCGGTCATTTTGAGCTCTAGCGTGTCATTCGGCGGTTTGAGACGTTGAGTAGCTCCACTTCATGTTCTATGACTTGTACACATAGTCAAAATAGAATTTCGGGAAGTTCGAAGTTGATTCGGAAGGAAAATTCCCAATCCGGAAGCTTTATGCTAGAAAATACCCACTTAAACATACGTTCGTCTTCGAACGTGCCAAGAACTATTCCAGAGTTGTCTAAAATCACTGTTTAACACCTCGTACACCTCCATGTCCCACCACAACCCATGTGAGCACATTAGCTCGAGCCAGATTGAAGATCCTTCCTTTTTTCTTAGCCAACAAGCCTTAGAATCAGGTTCCAACATCCGAAATTCTCCACGAGACCTGATTCTAACATACGAACACCGCATCAATCACTACACACTGTACCAAAACATGATCATGTACCTTTGCTGAAATCACACCATGCACCGCATGATTTACATGCCCATAATAACATCCTCCGACCACAATAGCTGTAATTTCATGAATCCGATGCTCGCAATACGCCTTATAACACATGTAAGCCCTGTTTCAACTCTCGCAATACTGCCACGACAAAAGAGATGTGTAAAAACTCATAACCACGTGCCAAAACAATAAATCATGGGGTCTCCTCACCTGACAAGAACCATTATCTCAATCTAAACTGAATAATGATATTTTCTCTTTAATATACCCTACTTAAACCCGCTCGCACCGATCTCAGGTCCAATAACCTCGTCTCACCCAGTACAAGTTGCTCGGGCAATAAGACATCTCAAACACCATCTAAAATCTCATATGATGCCATTAATGTGCCAACAAGCTACAACTCCAATATGACCCATAAGGAAGAACGAATTCTGGCAAGAACTACCTAGCCCGCGTAATGAATAAACCGGCCAAACCGAATGTTATGAGAAACATGGCACACACAATAAGTATAAGGAACTCACTGTTGCGGTGTGCAACCTGATCCAACTATGACACTGTTGTAGCATGCAACCCGGTCCAAAAATGACATTATTACGGCGTGCAACCCGATCCAAATAAGATTATATAGCTCAAATAAGAAAAAACTTATGAGATTAAATTTAATCGATTTTGGATCCTAATATATTAGGACTTCTAACATAGTTCAAATAAGGATAATAACCAAAATTTTAATTGGTTTCAAAGTTCTAAAATATTACTCAGACATTAAAAAGTTTATAATTTTTCTTTTAATGTAAACTTTACTTTTGATGTAAATTTTTCGACAAGGTGGGTTGCTCTGATGGTAAGCACCCTCCACTTCCAACCAAGAGGTTGTGAGTTCGAGTCACCCCAAGAGCAAGGTGGGGAGTTCTTGGAGGGAAGGATGCTGAGGGTCATTTGGAAACAGCCTCTCTACCCCAGGGTATGGGTAAGGTCTGCGTACACACTACCCTTCCCAGACCCCACTAGTGGAATTATACTGGGTTGTTGTTGTTGTTGTACTTTTAAAGAGTTTAAAAGTCAATTAGTATTTTTAATTTTATACTATAAGTTTTTGGTGCATACGTAGCATACCAAATCTTACAGACAACTAGATGAACTTCGTGGCAAGAAATATATTTTTATTCTTTTTTTTGTGTGTGTATAACTCGTGTATGGAGATTTAATTCCTTTCTGGTAGTATTACTACTTTGTTTGTTAAACGAAAAATATTATTAATGTAAAATCTTAGTCCACTTGGAGTCCTAAATACTAAGACTTTATGCATAGTTTAAATAAGGAAGATTTGATGATAATTTTGTCCAGCTTAAAATATATTTTTAAAGGGTAAAAACAAACACGAACGAATTTTCGCTAAGAGTTTTCGTGCTTTTAATATAGTACTAGTCTTAAGGTACGCGCTTTGCGCGTGTACCCAGATCAATAAATGTAAAATCTAAAAAAAAATATATACAATATATATTTGACATGCAATTGTTGGGTATCATTTCTAAAGTATTTATAAAACTTGATGGTGCATTAAAGATTTTAATAATACTAATTATAAAAAATTATATTTGTTATAGTATTTATTTTAATATGCATTTACATTTTATACATAAAGTTTACAAATAGATGAGTGTTTGATATAAATAGTAAATGATATACTACTGTCAAATTAACCTAAATTTGATAATACTTCGAACATGACCGCTTTCATTTAGCCAACTAAGAGCAAACACCAATAAAAATTAAGAATAATTTACTTGATCTTGTGATAGGCTGAAATATTTATGTACTAAAATTGACATGAAAAATTTATTTTTAATTTATTTGTGTCATCTTAAAAGATTAAATATTGTAGCAATTACCACAGAAATTACGGTTATTTCTATGACCTAATAAGTAACCAAAAACAACTTTTATGATGATTCTTCAAAGAATTATCAAAATAACAAAAATAAAAAAAATACTTTTATTACGATTCTTCATAGAATTATCAAATAATACATATTAAAAAATTGATTAAAAATTTACAAATAATAAGGTTGGCATATTTTTAACTTTAATAATTTGCGTATTTAAAAATATTTTGCTATGGATATTAATTTAACTCATTGGATCTTGATAAATAAATATTTTTAGCTAAAATAATAAATGCTGCCATAATAAATTATAAATTGTTAGGAGAGATCTGCTTTAACATTCTTTACCTGGAATTTTGATTTTGGGAAATTAGTTTTGAGTTTTTTTTGAATACACTATTTTTTATATTATTTATGTTTGAAGTAGAGATGGCTTATTCATCTATTTTATTTTTTGTGTTACGACCCAAAATCTATTATAGGTCGTGAAGGCATCCAACGTCGCCGTTAAGTAAGCCAACGGTGAACTAACAACTTAATTATTCATTTTATTATTTTTGAAATCATGAATCTTGTTAGGTGGAGACGTAAATGCGTTAAATATTATACAAGTAAAAGTGTATTGAGGTTAAGCAAACCACAAATGAATTCTAGAACATCGCAAAACCCGGTGTCACAAGTGCATAATCATTTACTAAGGAGGACAATAATAATACAACATCTGTCCGGAACATAAATAAGATAGGATAAAGTAAATAGTATGATGGAGACTCCGTGGGCTGCGATACGTAGTCTGGAATGCAGCTTACCATAAAGTCTCTTCGGCAGCTGCGTCTACGCGCCAAGATGACCACCAATTGAACCTGTCAGATCCTGCACATTTAGTGCAAAAGTATAGCATAAGTACATAAATCAACGTGTACCCAGTAAGTATCGAGCCTAACCTCGGAGAAGTAGCGACGAGGGGTCGAAATCGACACTTAATAGAGGTCCAATAAAGCAATATGATAAATCATAAGCAGATATGAAGCACAACAGCCGTAATGGGGTAAAACTGTAAGTTACATTATCTTACAAAAATTTCTTTTAAATATATAAATTTCTCAGTCTCGTGTTCTATCTCAACAACTCAGATATATTAAGTGCCAGAAACCAACTGATAATGAACACCATAATAAATGCCAGGCATCAGTGGGAGAAAAATTTCGTGAATATTGGGATTGCTAGCGATATAACGCATGATTATGCCGAGGTCGTACAACCCGATCAAGAATAATGTGTACACTGTCGAGGGTCGAGCGGCACGACCCATAGATGCATCAATTATACTGTTGAGGCGTTCGACCCACTCCACATGAAAGGAAGAAAATCACCGAATTACGAGACACATGCTTACAATACAATACA
>AWOL01S0033851.1:10231-27141 GCA_000715115.1 Nicotiana otophora
AGAACCAGAATGTTTAGATGGAGAAGCCATTGGAATAGGGTAAAGAAAAATTTCTGTGTTTGGAAAATTTAGAGATGTAGAACAAGAATGCAGGTTGGAAGTTTAAGTAATTGGTGAAACCCAAAGGAAAAGGGAGTTGGTACGTATAGGTAAGATTTTGGGCGGCTAAAATACTTGGCTCCAATTGCCTCGATAACCGGCAAAAGGTGCACTAAATCATAGGAGGACGCGTGTTCAAAACATTAAATGCGGAGATATAGACGTTTAATCAATCGCCAGTAACCTTCAAAAGGAATTATAGTAATTACAGCCGAAAGAAGATTCTCACCAACTTTTCGGTAACACAAAGTTATGTTACCGGAAAGCGGGGGGATTGTCTGTATTGGGTGAAGTACGTTACGGTACGTGGCCACCAAAACATGGGACACGTAGCATCAAAACTGGGCACAAGTACCTCGTGTATCACCGAAAAAGGAAAGTTCATAAAGGCATTAAGCATGTTGCGCCCGGTGGCATTTAATGAAGAATATTCCACAACATTAAAGAGTAACGACTCATTAAAGAAAGTTGGGCATTTATGTTTACAATTAGGTTTTCATTATCGCACTCCAATAATTGTCATTAGTGGTGGGACCGACCATTACGCTCACTGAACTATAAATAATAGGCTCAACGATCACTGTAAACAATATTTTTCTCGATTACATTGACTATATTCTTCATAGCATTTTGATACTTTTTTTCTCTCTCTTGCTTGTTGGTCTAATCAGCATTGTGCCCGGAACCGCTGTTCCTGGGATCTCCAAATATATTATTTTATTTACATTTGAGCTAAGTATCTTGCATCCAAATTGATTAGTTCATTATCTTTTGGGATCAAATTGATTCATCTGTCTAGAAACCACGAACAAATTCAACTGTACCGTTTTTCGGGTAAACACATATTTGTAGTTCACTTCAAATACTATTGATGATTATAATTTTATCCCTCAAGAAGTATATCTACTAGTTGAATGATTTACCAAGTTGCCTATTTTATTCTTGTATCTTCCTTTCCATCATCTTGTTTTTCTTAATTTGGTCCTATAAGTGTGATTTCTCTACAAATAATTATTCTAAATTGCAAAAATAAAGAATGAGAATTCAAAATCAATGGTCCATCTCAAAATGAACGACAATTAAATTGTAAAAGCAATCAATTTTTTTTTTTGCATAGGTAGAGGATGAGTAGAATCTATGGGTTCGGCTGAACCCAATAGATTTGGTTCAAATCATGTATTTGTCTTAAGAAAATTAATAAATATGTACAAATTATTAATTCAGAACCTTATAACTTAAAAGATTTAGAATCCCGGACTCATAAGTTTCAAATCCTGACTTTACCTCTATTTATTTGTGATAATAACAACAACTTATAAAAAACATAACAGCTACCGGAACTGCAGTATCTGTTTAATTTCCTTCAAGTACTGTCTTGTGTAGCTACTTCTTGGTCTTCTTTAGTCTTCTATTTGTATCTTTACCAAAATAATATTATCCCTTATTTTAACTTCCAAGATTCAACCAATGTTAACCTTTTTTTTTGGAACCCTACGAAAACCCGCAATCTCTATAGCCTCTGAGTCACGACCCAAAATCCATTAAAGGTCATGATGGCACCTAACACCGCTGTCAGACAAGACAACCATAATTAATTAACTTAATTACCCATTTTAGTATTTTTGAAATCAAAATTTCTTCAATTAAATAGTAAAGATAGAACTCATAGAGTAAGTGATAAATATGTTAGCAACTAAATTTGTAAACAGCCCATAACCACTCCCAAAATCCGGTGTCACAAGTGCATTAGCATTTACTAGGGAGTTAAAATAAAATACAACATCTGTCCGGAATACAAATTAGACAGGAAAAATATAAATAACTCTGAAGGAGACTCTGTTGGCTGCGGATCGTAATACAGAATGCAGCTCACCTAAGTCCCTGCATTTTAACCACACCTCTGCGCCCACAAGGCCGTTAGACATATCTGCACCTGCACAATAAAAATATGCAGCAAGTGTAGCATGAGTACGAAAATAATATGTACCCAGTAACTATCAACCCTAATCTCGAAGAAGTAGTGACGAGAGGTCGACTTTGACACTCCCTAAGGGTCAATAATATTATAATAGAATATTTTTAATCGACATTATTTATAGGAATAACAATAATTTCCTTAACAAGCAGAGATAATTAATTCTTTCAATTCCAATAATTTTTAATTTATCAATTAGCTTCACAAGCTGCAATAAAATATCAAATTATCGTGTGATTATTATTATTCGAAACGATTTCTGCCGAGGTCGTACGGCCCGATGCAGAGTGTCGTGTACACTGCCGAGGAACGTGCGGCACGATCCATAGATGCATCTATACTGCCGAGGCGTTCGGTCCGCTCCACAAGAAAGGAGGACATTTTCTTATGAACCTCCGCAATGAGAATATATATATATATATCTTTTTTATTTTTTTTTGAGATTAATGCCAGAGGATGTCCAAATTTCTACAACAGTTAAATATTAAATTTTAAGTATGTGAGATTTCAATCTTTTACCATTTTCTCTAACAATTTGCAACATAATTCTATTGCTTTAATTAAATAAGGATACAATTATCAAAAGTAATTTATAATTTTAGTCTTAAACTACTCGGACTTTAGCAATATTAGTAGCTACGTACGGACTCTCGTCACTTCGTGCGTACATAGCCCTCACAACTAGCAACAATTATTAATTTAAATCACCTATGGGGTAAATTCCCTCTTACAAGGTTAGACAAGAGACTTACCACACTCTGAAGTTCCACAGTCGGCTCCAACGAAACTCTAACACCTCAAACCGTTGCTTGTCGTTCCAAAACTATGCACACCAATCAAAATGAATACTCCAATGCTTAGCAATTTATAAAAATTCTCAACTCCGCTCGAAAAGTTGGTAGTGGGGCCGACGTCTCGGAACCTGACGAAACTCACAAAATCCGACAACCCATTCAATTACAAGTCCAACCATACTAATTTCATTGAAATTTGACTCCGAATCGATATTCAAAACTCGAAAATTTGTTTTGTGAAATTTTAGAAATTTCTTCCGATTTCTTCTTGCAAAATCCATAATCTAACGCCGAAAATGAAGGTTAATCCATGAAATATAATCACAAATGAGTCAAGAATGCTTACCCCAAGTTTTGCTGTGAAATTCCTCTCCAAAATTGCTAAATCCCGTGGTTCCCAACTGAAAATACGACATAATGGCTCAAAGGTTCGAAATAAAGGACTTATAACACTGCCCCAACTCCCTTCTTCGCGTTCGCGATGAAACAAATTCCCAAAAGCCATTTTCAAACTCTTCTCAGACAACCTCTAGTATAATGGTCATAACCTCTTGTACAAAACTCCATTTCACAAATGGTTTGACTTTCTGGAAACTAGACATCCAAGGCTATAATTTTCATATGTTGATCATCTCCCAATTCTTTGTATGTTGTGACATATAAGCTTCCAAAGTTAGTCTTGTGCAACAGAGATTTCCAAACTCTTCGCGGGCAGTCTGTAGTATATCCATCATAACTTTTTGTAGACAACTCCAAATGACTACTGGTTTACCTTTATGTAAACTATCCATAAAGGGCTACAACTTTCATTTTTGGATTATCTCCAGATTCATTATAGATTATGAGATATAAGCTTCCGAAGTAGGACGACGGACAACAGAAAATCCTTCTTCGCAAACGCGAAAGGCTCCTCGCGAACGCGAAAAACAACACCAGAACCAACAACTAGCAGCATCAAAACACCCAAACTTTGTCCGGAACCACCCTGAATCACACCCGAGTCCCCCGGGACCCCGTCCAATCTTACCAACCAGTCCCAATACATAACATGAACCCGTTCGAGGCCTCGAATCACATTAAACAACATTGAAACTACGAATCACCCTCCAATTCAAACTTTAGGAACATTGAAATTCCAAACTTCTACAATCGATGCCGAAACCTATCAAATCAGATCCGATTGACCTCACATTTTACACACAAGTCATAATTGACATTACAGACCTACTCCAACTTCCGGAATCGGAATCTGACCCCGATATCAAAAAGTCCACTCCCAGTAAAATAACCTATGGACCTCCAAATCCACTACCGGACGCACTTCTAATACCAGAATTACCATACAGAGCTATTTCCAGACTCGAAATCCCAAACGGACATCGATAACATCGAAATACACTTCAACCCAAATTTATGAAATTCTTCCAAAATGCCAACTTACATAATAGGCGTCGGAACGCTCCGAGTCATCCAAAACCTGTTCCGGGCATACGCTCAAGTCCAAAATCATCATACGAACCTGTTGGAACCTTTAAATCCCGATTCCAAGATTGTTTACTCAAAAATCATATTTTAGTAAATACCTCCAACTTAAGGCTTCCGAAATTAAAATTTTCTTTCCAAATCGATTCCGAACTTCCCGAAATTAAATTCCGACCACACTTACAAGTCGTAATACCCGAAGTGAAGCTACTCATGGCCTCAAACCGTCGAATGACTTGCTAGAGCTCAAAACGACTGATGGGTCGTTACACTCTGCCACGGCCTATTCCCTTCAAGTAAGCACTCTGTCCGTATTGGGTAAACACCCACTATGTAATAGCCTACAAACCACGCAGGGAATATAAACCGCACTAGGCAAGCCCCGTGCGGCAGGCTCGACCCAGAAGGCATTGAAGCGGTAATGATCCCAGGTCATCTACCATCCAAACCCACTAGCCATCCCCGAAGTGCCGCCAATGTTAACTTTGAAGTTGATTCTCGCCTCCCAGACCTTCGACGCACTTCATATTAAATCACACTTGTAAAAATACCGAGAAACACATTGTAATTAATTATATATTCTTGTTTCAATTTGTGATAGATATCGATTTTTGCAGTTGGCGACAAGAATTCAAGCTTTAGATTTTCAAATCCAAAATATAAGATTTTTGGCAACAAACGACTAAATATATACTGATCAACACATAGGGTTAAATTAAAGTAATGAAATCATTGCCCTATAATCAAGAGTTGAAATCAAAATACAACAGTTAAACCTTATAATATAGTATTTGACAAAATATAATCCAATTGATGTTTGTGAAATAGGATTAGGTGGTGGTTGCTACTTGCCTCCAATGTACCTGAACCTCCAGTGATTCATGGGTTTTTCTATATACTCGTGCAATGCTTAGATCTATTGGCTTCTCTCGATCATGTTCTTCTCTTAAATTTATAATTAATTATATAAATTATGAATTGGATTTCTGCTTGATTGGAGGTATGAATAGGAATTGGAGTCCTAATATGTTAAAACATGTTTGCCATCTACGAAGTGAAAAGTACCATAAGGTTCCAAGGTAAAAACTTATCCGCACCGAGTGTTTACACCCAATTTAGTTAAGTTAATCATAGAAGACAAGATAAGCCTATTACAAGTCCTACTTTTAATAAATAAAAAAAGAAAAAGAAAAATAAAGTCATAATAACTTAATGTTAAAAAGTTTAGCGTTAAAGTCATTGTCCTTTTTTGTTATTTCATTTCGTTCTTCTTCTAGGTTCTGGCTTAGTCCGAAGTTTTGCATTTATTTTCCTAAACTACGACTGGTTGGGAGTTTAGAAATTAGAATACAGCATGTTGGTTAATTTTATACTTCTACAAGTATATTTGCATGTTGAAACAATTATGTTTTTTTAAGAACAACTGTTAACACATAAGTTTAAGTTTCTTCTCTAGATTAAGTTTTTAAAAATATATGTTCTTAATTTTCATGACTAGTAACCGCGTAAGTATGGAATCAAGTGTAATTATGTGATGTTTATTTGTATAAGTTTGCCAACTTTTGAAATTTATTTTTAGGATGACGATGGTAGGCTATAATCCTATATTTTAGTCGCTTATTACACTCTAATTCACTACACTTTACTTATGTTGAGCTTTAATTAGGCGTGTTTTGCACTTATTATGTGTTTTATTCCCTGTATGAGTGATTCCGAGCTATGCAGATATCGTGACATGAATTCATGCTATTTTGGAGCTTTGAAGTCTGAGTAAAAGCCCAAGAATTAAGTTAGGATCGTATTCGGGGATCAACGGATAATAGTGCGCTTTAAGAACTAAACGAAGAATCGAGCAGCCATACTGCGCATTGGCCTATAAAATACACATAACTTTTCGCTCAGAAATCCGTTTTGGCTCCACAATATATCGTTGGAAAGCTATTTAAAAGGACTACAACTTTCATGTTTTATGCTTGTCAAATTCCCAACTGATACCACCCTGGTGCGCGAGCGTGCACTTGCGGCACAACAATGTGCAAAATGAACGACCAAGTGCACAAGCAGCTCTCCAGGTGCGCGGCCGCGCATGTCCTCTCCTAGAAGAGTCCTATTTCACTAAGAAAAGGGTAGTGTCATCCGAGGTTTATTTTGGAGGCGACTTAAATACACCAAAACACCATTTGTGAGGTAGTTTTGACATACCTTAGACATAAGGAACCTAAGGGGAAGAGGGAGAAGCGAGAGCACAAGAATTGCATCCTTCCTTCCTCACTCAAGATCCGGGTTTGGATTGTATTTATATTTTTCTATACCTTTATTTTATTTGTGAAGAACTTCTCCATGTCTATGGAGTAGATCCTTTTGGGTTTTGATGGATTTGGTGTATTGATGATTATTTGTGGATTATAACTCTATTTTTATGTATTTGAATCATTTTTGGAAGATTTAATTGTTGCATCTATATTCACTTGTTCTTGTAATCGAAAGACGCATAACGTGTGATATCTTTGCATTATGTAGTTGGTTGAGTTCATAGATTCCTCTAAGTAATCGAAAGAGGATAGTTGAATCATTAATTAAACTTATTTAGGAGGATAATCGAAAGAGGTTCTCCTAAAGACCAATCCATTACGAATTCTTGCATATCATCACCGAGCTTAAATTGGTTCATATTGTAAGGTTGAAACTTAATCGAAAGAGGAGTTTATACTAAATATTTGTACTGATAATTAAGTGAATTCGAGACTCACTTGAATAGTAGAATTGACTTATCTAGAGTTAAATCCCAAACAATTACCTTCCACTTATTCCGTCAAAGCCTATTTTCTTCAATTGATAACTTCCTTACTTTCCTTTGTAGCGATTGTCATTAGTCAATAGATTTAGATTCTTAGTTATTTGTAGTTAGAATTCATATATATCTCCATGGTTGATCCTCCTAGATAGCAATCTAGCTTCAAACTTCGATAATACTGTTTAAATCCAATTCTTGTGGACACAATATTATACTATACTATCTTTGACTAGCGAGCACAATTTAAGTATGTGTGTTGCGCTCGTCACATGAATTATTTATTTAATTCAAGAAATATTTCTTTATAAAAAGTAAAAAAGAAAGTACAATAATATAAAATAAAATCAATCTACTTGATGTTGGCGTTTTAGAACTCAACGGAGAATATGTATTATAGCAAGAATATAAGTATTCATTATATTATTGATTAAGATTATGTGTAAAACACATAAGTAGTGAACTATAGTTAAGTATTAATAATTACACTTAGATAAAGCGACAAGAATGCCAATACATGCGATAAAGAGATTTAAGCTTTATATTAATCAAACAATTTTCAGAGGGAAATAATTATGGTAGAAAGAGGGATGAACAATATCAGTAAAAAGTAAAGAGAGAGTAAAGTTACCTTGATAGAATTCAAGCACTGGAAATCCGTTATAGCACCTGCTCTGACCGGGTTTTTTTAAGGAACAATTATTGTCGAAAACATCTCTTATCAAATTACCTTTCTTTATTTTTACTAAGTTTATTACATAATATAGAGCACCCTCAATTCCAACTAATAAGTTGTGAGTTCGAGTCGCCCCAAGAGCAAGGTGTGGGAGTTCTTGGAGGGAGGGAGTCGAGGGTCTATCGAAAACAGCTTCTCTATCCAGGGTAGGGGTAAGATTTGCGTACATACTGCCCTCCCCAGATCCCACTAGTGAGATTATACTGGGTTGTTGTTGTATTATTACATAATATAAATTACCTTAAACCGAAGACCTGATAGAATCAAGGGAAAAAAGGAATAAGAACTCTGCATCAATTGAAAACCAAAAAAGGAAAAAGAACATCAGATCCACTTAAAACATTCTCGATTTCTTAATAGTCAGAAACCCTACCTAATGCAACCACTGCAACTTATAGGATTAAACTAGTGGATTGATCATGCGTCAAACATATATAAATTCTCGACTACCCTTACATATAACTTCGAAGACTTAATTATAATGTGACACTTCTCTTAGTTTATAATGAGACCTTTAATTAGGATTACATAATAGCTGTATTAATCTCATTCTTCCGCCACAATTACATATATAGCTTGATTGTTCAATGAATTTTTCGATTTTGTCGAGTCCATGCAAATTATTCCACCTTCCGGTGTTATTATTCATTCGGGATTAGTAAGACATTACGACTTCACATTCTATTACAAAGTTAGCGAATACTTTTATTATTAATTGAACTCATAGTCCAAGGTACTGGATAACATTTTTACTATAACAAATTTATCCAACGTGAGGTTACTTCTTTGTAAGAAATATATAACTGAGTTATTAAGGGGTATAGAAGTCGGACAATATTTTGAGGATATTTTCGTCGTTCAACATTTAACGCGAAACATTCGTACTTTTATAATAACTAGTCTTAGAGAACGCGTTTTGCGTGTGTATCCTATGTCATGAGTAAATTTATTTTTTAAAATCACATAAATGAGTATTAAGAAAAGTGTCTTGAATTATAAAAAAAATAAATGAAATAATATAATTTTCTAAAAATAATAAATATGAATTCTATTTAGCTAATTCTATAAAGAAATAAACATTATGCTACATAAGTCCTCGTATGCCTTATAGTAATTCTGATACAACAACAACAACAACATCCCAGTATAATCCCACTAGTGGGGTTTGGGTAGGGTAGTGTGTACGCAGACCTTACCCCTACCCTGGGGTAGAGAGGNAAATCACATAAATGAGTATTAAGAAAAGTGTCTTGAATTATAAAAAAAATAAATGAAATAATATAATTTTCTAAAAATAATAAATATGAATTCTATTTAGCTAATTCTATAAAGAAATAAACATTATGCTACATAAGTCCTCGTATGCCTTATAGTAATTCTGATACATGAATTTTATTTTTAGTTTAGAAGCCCAAGCATAGTAGGTATAATGTATTAATTTGTATTAACAATGCTTATAACAACATTTCATTTTGTCTATAACTCTTAAACCTTTTTTTCGGAAACAACTTTAAAAAAACTCTAAATGTAGTTTTCAAATACCTTTTTCAACTTAACTTTAATTTTCAAACTAAGAATATACTTTAGTTTTACCTATTACTCTATTCACTATAAAATAATTTTAATATTATATATGTATATTGTTTTAAAAAATAGTACATGATTGAAGGGTAAAACTTAAGAGAACATGTCAACGTTAAAATAATTTCGACATCATAAATAGTTGTTTGAATTATAGTATTCTTAGTTCCGTTGATAAATTCACATTAAAAATAATTTTATAAAGAAGTAAGGATAGTTCTTTTCTTATAGGAAATTAAAAATAAACCTGGAACTTTCTGTAACGACCCAACCGGTCGTTTTGAGCTCCAGCGCATCATTCGGCGGTTTGAGGCATTGAGTAGCTTCATTTTAGGTATTATGACTTGTACGCGTGGTCGGAATTTATTTTCGGGAAGTTCGAAGTTGATTTGAAAAGTAAATTCTCATTTCGAAAGACTTAAGTTGAAAGAATTGATTTTAGAGTAAACCGCCTCAGAATCGGGATTTGAAGGTTCCAGCAGGTTCGTATGATGATTTCAGACTTGGGTGTATGTTCGGATCGGGTTTTGGATGCCCCGGGAGTATTTCAGCACCTATTGTGGAAGTTATCATTTTGGAAGAATTCTATAAATTTGGGTTGAAGTGTATTTAGATATTATCGATGTTCGTTTGGAATTCGGAGTCTGGGAATAGCTTTGTATGATGATTACGGTATTGGGAGCACTTCTGGAAGTGGATTTGGAGGTCCGTAGGTCATTTTGGAGTCATTTGGCTTAAGTTAGAAATTTGAAGGTTTTTGAGAAGTTTTGACCGAGAGTGGAAGTTTTTGATATCGGGGTCGGATTCCAATTCCGAAAGTTGGAGTAGGTCCGTAATGTAAATTATGACTTGTGTGCAAAATTTAAGGTCAATCGGACGCGGTTTGATAGGTTTCGGCATCGAATGTAGAAGTTTGAAATTCTAAAGTTCATTAGTCTTGGAATGGTGTGCGATTCATTAATTCGACGTTGGTTAATGTGATTTGAAGCCCTGACTAAGTTCGTAATGTGTTTTGGGACGTGTTGGTATAATTGGAGTCCTTCTTGGATGATCTTTGGACCTTCTAAAGAGGAGAATTCACCTAGCAACTTGAAGGTAAGTTAATTCTACACACCTTGAGTTAAATACATAGATTATGGGTAGATTATAACCGGTAAATCTTCCAAATCAAGGGTTTAGATGAAAAACCTATATTTTTATAAAAATGAGATTTTAACTACGAAATTGGTTATGGAATTGGATAGAAATTATATATTTGAGTTCTTGAGATTATGGGTAACGTTTTCCTTCGAAAATTTTCGGAATCCAAGCAGGTGGGCCCGGGGTGAATTTTAGGATTTTTATCATTTTGGATAGGGTAATTTATTTAATAGATAAGTTTCGAATTATTGATCACGTATTAATTATTTTATATAACTTTTGAATAGTTTCGGATTTTTCGGCATCAAATTGAGGTTTCACACGGCAGTTGATCGGAAAAGTAGACTTTGAGACAAGGTAAATCTCTTGTCTAATCTTGTGAGGGAAAATTTACCCCATCTGATATTTAAATTAATAACTATTGCTAAATGTGGGAGCTACGTACGCACGAGGTGACAAGAGTCCGTACGTAGCTACTATTTATGTTAAAGTCCGGGTAGTTTAGGACTCAAATCATGAATTACATGTGTAAATTTATTCTTTATTTAATTAAATTATTAAAAATATATTGTGAATTTTTATGGAAAGAAATTAAAATATGAAAATCTCATATACTTAATTTTCTGTTTCAATTAATTAATTATCAAAAGAAATTGTGCATCCTCTCGTATTAATCTATCAATAAATAAACTTTCATTTCGGAGGTACATAAGAAAATGTCCTCCTTTCTTGTGGAGCGGGCAGAACGCCTCAGCAGTATAGATGCATCTACGGATCGCGCCGCACGTCCCTCGACAATGTACACGATACTCTGGATCGGGTCGTACGACCTCGACAAAAATCTTGCCTAATAATAATAATAATTACTCGATACTTTGATAGTTTATTGTAGCTTGTAAAGCTAATTGATAAATTGGAAATTATTGGAATTGAAAGAATTAATTATCTCTGCTTGTTAAGGAAGTTATTGTTATTCTTGTAAATGAGGCTAGACAAGGTGGGTTGCTCTGATGGTAAGCACCCTCCACTTCTAACCAAGAGGTTGTGAGTTCGAGTCACCCCAAGAGCAAGGTGGGGAGTTCTTGGAGGGAAGGATACCGAGGGTCATTTTGGAAACAGCCTCTCTACCCTAGGGTAGGGGTAAGGTCTGCGTACACACTACCCTCCCCAGACCCCACTAGTGGGATTATACTGGGTTGTTGTTGTTGTTTGCTTGTAAATGAGGCTAATTGATAAATTGGAAATTTATTAAAATTGTAGGAGTTTAATTATTTCTGCTGGTTAAAGAAAATCATTGTAAATTCCATAGATCATGTCGATCTAGATATTGCTATTTTTATTTTATTTATTATTATTGACTCTTAGTGAGTGTCAAAGTCGACCATCTCGTCTCTACCTTTTTTAGAGTAGGCTTGATACTTACTGGGTACACGTTAATTTTCGTACTCATGTTGCACTTGCTGCACATTGTATTGTGCAGGTACATATATGTCTAGCGGCCTTGTGGGTGCAGAGGTGTGGTTAAAATTGTGGGGACATAGGTGAGCTACATTCTGTATTACGATCCACAGCCTACAGAGTCTCCTTCAGAGGTATTATAGTTTTCCTGCCTAATTTGTATTCCGGACAGATGCTGTTTTTTATTTTAACTCCCTAGTAAATACTCATGCACTTGTGACACCGAGTTTTCGGAATGGTTATGAATTGTTTAGAAATTTAGTTCCTAAAAATATTTATCATTTACTCTATGATTTTTATCTTTATTATTTCATTGAAGAAATTTTGATTTCAAAAATACTAAAATGGGTAATTAAGCTAAGTATGTATTGTTGTCTTGCCTGAGAGCGGTGTCCGGCGCCATCAGGACCTTTAAGGGATTTTTGGGACATGACAACATGGTATCAGAGCACTAGGTTCACTTAGGTCTCACGAGTCATGAGCAAGTTTAATAGAGTCTTGCGGAGCGGTACAGAGATGTCTGTACTTATCTTCGAGAGGCTACAACGATGTTAGGAGCACTTCCCTTCTTGATTCCTTATCGCGCGATTTGATTCCTTTGAGGCTTATGCCTTCATTTCCTTCCCATTCAATCTTATGCGACGTGAAACGCTAGTTATAAATCGGGAATTGAGGAATTGTAATGGTACTACAGATGCGATGTGGGATGTTTCTCCTTGCGTAGTTACTTGGACTATTGTCGTCACCTTGTGGAAGGACAATCTGTCATTTCAGCTCAGTAGCTGTACTTCTGAGTGTTTTGAGGCTATGCACAGGTTGCTATGATGCTCATGAGTTGTTATCGCACAGTATTGATGTGATGGTAGGATGCTTGCCTATGTCTCTGGGCAGTGAATGACTTGAAAGGAGGTTTACTCAGTGCATAATTCAGAGATCCGGTATTTTATTTTCCGACAAAGGAAAGGCAATCGGACTATGAAAGTTCAGGTTTGGGTTGACGGAGTAACGAGACTTAGTATTTCGAGCATGGTAGAATTTTCATCTATGATGTGGTGTCGTCACCCTGGATTGAATGTGTTAAGTTCGCCGATGCTACGGTCTTTATCAAATTGCCTTCGGGGCAGGGTAGTGTGAAATAGTGTCGGGAAAGCGGCTGTCAGAGATCGCAGTGTGCGGTGGTTCAGGACTTAATCGGTGGTACAGTTGTTGAGGGCTCAAGGAAGATGATCTTCGAAAAGGTTTAAAGTTGGTAGCGATCGATCGGTTCAACTGCTATAGAGGTAGATTTTTATTTAAGAAAACAACTAGGCAGCGAAGGATGAGGAAGGACATGTGGGAGGTGCCTTGCAGTGGATAAACTTATAGAAGGCCAAGTGTGAGAAATAGGAGTCGGGTAGTTACTTAAAGGAGTGAGTTTGACCAAAGTGGAAGAGTATCAGATGGGTTATGTGGTGGGATAACTACATGTCTTGAGGAAAGTTTGGAGTGATTTGGGATTCATGGTGGACAGTGACTAGGTCGACAGACTTAATTTGGAATGTTGGCTGTTATACTGGGGGAAGATTGGATGCGACAGAAATGAGTTTGCCTGATATGAAGAGGAATGAAACATTACTTCGGGTTGGTATGTATCGTTACACCTTTAGTCAATGTCAACGGGGAGTGAACGGACTTGTGCAGCTGGTGAATGAGCACTGGCTCAGGATGGTTTATTAGTTTCGTGTAAATAGTATTCGATGCAGAGTTGTGGGAAGATGTCAGTATGGAATTACCACAGGTGGGATATCTCCTGTGAGCAGGTTAGTAGTCGTGTGGTGTTGATGGAGCTTCTACGAAGAATTTTACTGACTATCCAGTTAGAGGTCAAGTATGTGAACGTGGCTAGTGATTCAGAATGTTCATGAAATGTCTAACATAAGGATTCCGAGGAATTTGGTGAGTCGATTATGCGAGATTGTGTCAGTGGGGGATAAGGAGTCTTGGTGGGTTCCAGAGTTATGTAATTGTAGCTTCAAGCTAAGTGGGAGAGCCCCACTATCTACAATTGGATTACATGGTTGTCTATTTGTGAGGTTTCTAGTTATCGGGGTATTGGTGGGTCCTTTCAACTAAGGAAAGCAAACATCAGTGGTAATTTGAGCAAAGAATTTGCGGAATGTGTGCCATATTTGGCCTTATCGATTCATATTCAGGTTTGGGGAAGACTCGGAGTCTATTTTTCGTGTTAATGTGATGTACAAGAAAGGTGATTCAGCCTGGTGCTTCTTTGAGATAGTGTTCAACTACTAGCAGAGCCTTGGAGTTGATTTATATTCGAGACAAGGTCGGAATAGGTGAATCTCAACAATGGTCCTAGTTAATTCAAAACGTTAAAGTGTGGTGCCTAAGCATTTCGAGCCTGTAGTATGGTTAAGTATCGAGCTTTTGCAGTAGATTTTGAAAAGGGTTTGGGGTGTTCTATGTTATCTTCGGTCTGCGTTGTAGCATTGGGGGAATGGGAGAAAATGACTTCGGATTCATAAAGGAAATATCAGAATGGGCGTATCAGTTGAATATGTGAATGTGCGCACAAGGAGGGCATGCGATGGTTTGTGGGTTTTAAGACAATGTGAACCCCTAAAATGGGGTCACTAAGGACCAATGCGGATTTGGTTCGTTACGTTGGAATGGAGATATTGTTACTATTTCTAAGGCAAATAGATATTAAATTGGAAGAAGCGGGATCGGTTAGCAATGGTTGGATTGGCATGATGGTGACGATAATCAGTTCCTTCAGCGTGTTAAGTTATACAGGTGGTTGTAGTGGTACGTGCGAGGCTTGACGGCCGCTGCAATTTGAATTATTTGGAGGTAGTTGATTCAAATGGCTTTGTTGTGTAAATGGAGTCTGGAAGAGTTATGACGGTTGAGATCACGGTTTAAGGTTGTGTCTTTTTCTACTATTTGGTGAAATTCGGTTGCATGTTGCATTGGCTCTTCTGAAATGGTGCTAAGTGGAAGGTTTCTAGCGAGTGAAGTGTTTAATTCTACTAGTAGTTTAAGGGGTATGGTGAATACGTGTATTATCGCATGGTGGCATGATAAGTGCAAGTGAACGACACGAAATTTGAAAGTTGAGGATCAAGGTTGCAGTTCGGTGTTGACATGGATGTCGCGAGCTCGGACGAGCATGGAAGGATTAAGATGTGTAGAGCAAATTGGTATTGTCTTCAGCGTCACCTGGGATTAGTGTTATGTGTAAGAGGCTTTGTGTATTGATTTGCGGATCCTTGATTCTTCTTACAACATTAGTATGGATGGTGGTATGGATGTGCAGACTTGTTATTTGTTGCGGAAGGTCGTGGGAGCGTATTCCACAAGAAGATTGTATAAGTGTGACAAGTAGTCACTTGATTGATTAAATATTTAACAACCAAATAGGAAGATTTTGTTACTATCGCTAATGTGAGAATTTATGACTGAAGGGCGCTCTATTCAGTTTGTTGAGAATTGTGAATTGTTTTTTGAATTCGACGGTTGTTCTTGCGTGTCATGGAAAAAGGGTCGTTGTGGATCCTTGAGAGATTATTTACCCAAGCATGGTATGATCAGAATCGGTTTGAGGTCCGTTAATGGTCCAAATGTGGATGTCTACTCTACACCAGCCTGGGTATGTTCATTCAGCATAGCATTCCTTATGGAAGAATATTCGGGCGTGGGATGTTAATTTCGTCGCCAGCTATTTCATGTGATACTTTATTGTGCCATGTGGACTGTGAGATGACTTGATTATTTGTACAATAGGTTGAGGTCCCGCACAGCGGTGGTGTTATGTGAGAAAGATGGCTCTCGATATACAGATCATATATCACACCTTAGTTGTGCTTGAGTTTCATGTCGTATGATACTACCCATCTCCCCAAGATTTACATTATGCACTTGGCATGCTTAGGGTTGATATTCAGGCATTCCTGAGTATAAGAGTTACGGTTCGAGGTGTGTTTTCCTTAGATTATTGCGTGTTGATCGGGTGGCACGCTGCCACGGGTAACAT
The DNA here is from genome assembly GCA_000715115.1 of Nicotiana otophora. NCBI lineage: Eukaryota > Viridiplantae > Streptophyta > Magnoliopsida > Solanales > Solanaceae > Nicotiana > Nicotiana otophora. The sequence continues at coordinate 26,321 of AWOL01S0033851.1, forward strand.
GGTTGGATCGGGTGGCACGTCACCACAGGTATTATATGTGAATTGGGTTGCACGCCGAAGTAGCGTGATGTTGGGTACATTTTCCCTATATCTATTCTTGTGTGTTGTGTTTGCATTTTCTGATAAAGATTCATGACATCTTTTCAGTTGATAAATTAGTTACGCGGGTTGAGTAGCTCTTTTCAGAGTTCGTTTTCTTTATGTATCACATTCGAGTTTGTAGTTGTTAGGCACTTTGTGGCGTCATAGTTAGTTTTTCGCAGTATCTGAGGTGGCTTATTGCCTGAGTAGCTTATGCTGGGGGAAACAAGATTATTGGACTTGGGATCAATTCAAGCAGATTTATGTGAAACATATTAAAGAGCAAATATTGTTATTTGGTTCATAATGAGGCAATGGTTCTTGTCGGAAGGAGAAACTCAATAATGTGTTGACTCGGCAGTTGGTTATGAATTTCTACACACTTCTTCCATCGTGGAAGCATTTCAAGAGTTGGAACAAGACTTATATGTATCATGAGGTATGTTGTGAACATCAGATTCGTAGAGTTTCAGCTATTATTATCGGATGAAGTCATTATGGTCATGTCAATGGTGCGATGCATGGTCTAAATTCGACAAAGGTATGCAATCCAGTATTTGGGCATTGTGTAGTGTTTGATATAGTGTTCGTATGTTGGAAACAAGCATGGTGGAGAATTTTGGATGTTAGAATTTGGCTCTAAGCCTAGTTTGACTAAACAAAAGGGGAATCTTCAAATTTACTCAAGCCAGTGTGCTCAACGGAGTTGTGGTAGCACGGGTAGGTGCACGAGGTGCTAA
>AWOL01S0033856.1:9540-30480 GCA_000715115.1 Nicotiana otophora
TCATAATTTCAATTACAATTCTAACACAATCACCGCCATGTGTGCGGCATGGTGTCTGATCAAGACCCGATCGGGTAGGACGTCTCATGTGAGACATCACCCTTTTCTATCAGTCATCCCGTTTCATATTTCTAGCACATCTCTTCTTTTCATTGTCAGTAATGGTCACAATTATATTATTTCTCTTCGCACATTTATCGTGTTTCATATTTCACATTTTGCATTACGTGATTCGTATTCCATGTTTCATATTTCATGCACGCCTTTTTAATTTCAACCATAATCATGGAGTTTCCAATAACAAGGCATTTCTATTCAAGACATCTAAGCACATATTTGAAGCAAATAGTAGTTTTAGGCACATTACGATTTCCTACACAAGCTTTCATTAACTTTACTTTGAAACACAACTTGAGAAGGCATTTAGACATGCAATCCCTACTTTGAACTCATTCTCAAATAGTAGTACAACATAACAAGAGCATTTGAATTACATATTGGGCACGGATTTTTTTGACACCAGCTTATCCGGGTAATCGTTAAAAATAAGAAACTCGGTACTTACATGGATATTATGGGGTTACATTTTAAGAGAAGAGTTTAGCCAACATACCTTACTTGAGCTTCCTTAACTCTACATGTTCCAGAAATCTTAGCAACTTCAATCTATTTTAGAAAAGTAGCAAATTGAACCAAAATTAGGAAGATGATCATGGTTCTAGCTCATTTGTGCATTTTATCAAGCACTAGGTATACTGGCTGAAGACTGAGCAAAAGACTGGGATGGCCCTGATTACCCTTCTCTGAATGTTGACCTACCGCTACCAAATGAATTCCCAAAGTTGCCCACGGATCGGGACTTACTGCTACCCTCTCGCTCAATTCTGTTCTTCAACTTACGGTTCCCTGTAGCTTGAGAAAATGCTGCCATATTCCCATAGTTCATGTCAGAATTCAAGGCAGCTGTAGCGGCCACATTGATAACTAAAGGGCTAAGGCCTTGTACAAATCGACATACTCTAACCTCTACAGTGTGCAACAAGTGAATAGCATACTTGGACAGGCGCGCAAACTACATATGGTACTCCCACACAATATTGCTACCTTGTTTTAGGTTCTCAAACTCCACAGCACGGGCTGCCTTGGTCTCAGTAAGCAAGAAAAGATCCATGAAAGTGTCGGCAAAGTCACTCCACCTCACCGAAGTGTTCCCCTCCTCACAGGAGTCCTCCCACATCTCAAACCAAGAATAGGCGACCCCCTACAGTCGGTAGGAGGCCAACTCTACTCCCTCTGCCTTAGTAGCATGCATAACCTTGAGGGTCTTGTGCATCTCATCGATGAAATCCTGGGGATCCTCCTCAGGATCAGTACTCATGACCACTGGAGGATCTAACTGAAGAAACCTGTTAACCCTAAAACCAATAGAGTCCCCTTGCTGACTAGAACAAGTAGGGGCAATATTCGACATCTAGGTTTGGGAAGCCACTATCTGAGCCAACATCACTATGGCTCCCCTAAGATCCCCATAAGAAACACTGGGACCAGAGGTGGAACCAGAATATCATGTGGAGGATTCGTTGCACCCTCGTCAGCTATAGGAACGGGTGCACCCTGAGCAGGAATAGTACAACCAGGCGGTGTAGTAATCAAGGGAATATCCTCATCCCTCCGGTGTTCACCCATATCATCAATGATAGAATCAACTTCCACTCCTGGGGTAACATCAGCTCCTTGGCCAGTTCTTGCCTTCTTCGTATGCGCCATTTACTGAAAGTTAGAGCAATGCACGACTTAAAGGAGGAACAATCGTACAATCAGCTTTATCGCACGATCAAGAACATCAAAGATGGGTATTATTCCTAAATGTCCAAGTATTATTCAACAATCATCATGGACTTTCCAACAACAAGGCATTTCTATTAAGGACATGTAAGCACACATATGAGCAAATATGAGTCTTAGGCGCATTACGGTTTCTTACATAATTTTCATTAGCTTTCACTTGAAACAAAACTTGAAGTCAAGATATTTAGATATGCAACCCATACTTTGAACACATTCTNTCAGGCGGCGTAGTAATTAGTGGAATATCCTCATCCCTCCGGTGTTCACTCATATCATCAATAATAGAATCAACTTCCACTCATGGGGTAACATCGGCTCATTGGCCAGGTCTTGCCTTCTTCTTATGTGCCATTTACTGAACGTTAGAGCAACGCACGACTTAAAGGAGGAACAAACGTACGATAAACGTTATCGCACGATCAAGAAAATCAAAGAAGGGTATTATTCCTAAATGTCCAAGTATTATTCAACCATCATCATGGACTTTCCAACAACCAGGCATTTCTATTAAAGATATTTAAGCACACATATGCGCAAATATGAGTCTTAGGTGCATTACGGTTTCTTACATAATTTGAATTAGCTTTTACTTGAAACACAACTTGAAGTCAAGACATTTAGATATGCAACCCATACTTTGAACACATTCTCAAATAGTTGTACAACAAAACAAGAGCATTTAATTACATATTGGTCACGGATGTCTTTTGATACCAGCTTATCCATGTTAATTGATTCACAATGAGGAATTCGAGACATACATGGATATTGTGGGCTTCAATTATAAGAGACGCGTTTAGCCAACATACCTCACTTGAGCTTCTTTAGACTATAAAATGTTCTGGAATTCTTAGTAACTTCGATCTATTTTAGAAATGTAACAAATTGAACCAAAATTAGGAAGATGATCATGGTTCTAGCTCATTCGAGCATTTTATCAAACACTACGTGCATATTAAGTTTTCAAGGTACTTTTATGGAGGATTCCATCATCCCACAACCCATGCTTTGCCAATTTTAGGTCAATAATCTCCCTATATACCTTGATAACACATGCATGCAATAAACAACTCCCATACCCATGCATTATCTTACTAATTGCCCATTTCTAGTTAAATTTTAAAATTAAGGGTTAGGGTGTAGAATCTTACCTATATAATGAAGACCTAGTGTGCTTTCCTTATTAATCTTCCAAGATTTGAGTAAAAATTGGTGGATGAAACTTAGGAACTCCTTTTCTCACTCTATGACACTCCCTTTCTCTAGAAATATATATTTCCCCCCTTTAAAATGATCCCCAAGGGTGTTTTATTAGAATGGGGTTGGGTTCGGAAATTTGAAATGGAGCCTCGACTTAGGTTTGCGGTCGCATATGCAACCTCGAAATGTCCCTCTAAAACTAGGCACCACTGCCTGGGTATGCAGCCATTTTGTGGCCCGCAGACTCGTTCGACGGTCGTATAATGCGCCGCATACCTTCCCTCCAAAGAATCTCCATGCTGGTTCTTCTATCCATGTATGGACCATGAAATCGTTTTGTGGTCGCATAATTTGCCGTGAAATGAAATCCAAATGTTGCCCAATTGACTGCCTCACTTTGCGCCCATTTTGCGACCCGTATAGTGATTCTGCAGCCGCATACTGGGCTGCAAAAATGCATTTTTCCAGCGTACTGTTCAGCCCAAAACGTGCGTACCACGGCTATCATTAAGACATACGCCTACCTCGGCACCACGAAACCCCGGGTTTGATTCAAACTTTTATGGTGCCTTACAAATACAATGGTTTATGGGCTTTTGGATGATGTGGTTCATGCTACGATCTCTTGCGGTGATCTTTGGTTTAGGATCATAGTGTACCGACAAGGAGAAGTGTTAACTTGAAGGCAAGTTGAGGAGGATTCAAAGAAATTTGTCATCTTGGTAGTGTAGGGCCAGTATAGTAATAACGTTAATTGGTTCCTTTGGTGTGGTGATGCTTTACCGGTATGTTTGACGGCTTGCGTGACTTGGTGAAGTTGGGAAAATTTAGTTGTGATTGCTTAGTTATGCGTGGACGGGTTTCGAATAGTTCTTGATAGTGTCGATGATGGCTTGGGCTGGATGTCTGCCGGCGACATAAGGAACATACTGCATGTTATGATTTTTCACTTGTATGGGGTCACGAGTTCTAGATAGCGTTGACGGTTTCAAATGTTTAGAAGGGTATGCACTCCAAAAGGCGCATTGTGCATTGACTTGCAGATGCCTTACATGTATTACACTAATGGCCCGAATAATTGAATACTAATATTCAAATTTATCTATGTGGCAATATGGAATTATGGTTATATTTCTCATGGAACGATTGTGTATGATGAATACGTCAGTAATTTGAATAATATAGTTGGGATCGAGAGATTATTTTATTTCTTGGATTTGAATACGAAGAGGATTCTCATAGGCATGCATTATTTATTGATTATTGTGCAAATTGCTATTGTTTTCTACATATTTTGGGATCATCAGAATTGATTTGGAGTCCATTGGTGGGCCTAATCAGAATGTGTATTCTACATCAGGTCGGATTTGTCTACCCAACACAGTTATTTTGGAGGGATGTGTTATCAGCTGGAGTGGATCTTATTCGTGTTCTGATATGTTCCATGTGATACTCTCATATGCTTTGATGGGTTGTGATCTGTTGATTACTTTTACCTGATGCGATTCTGGTAAGGTACTTGTGGCGAAATTCGAGCAAGATGATTCTCGGGGTGTTGAATGGTTGATTGTGCCTTGGTTGTGGTTTTTCCATTTGTGGTATTTGTGCTATCCATTTTTCCATGGTTATGGGCATGCACTTCGCATGTTTGTTGTTGATATGTATATGGAATCACGGCTCGACGTATCCTATGTGTACATGTGTTTCGATTGGGTCACGCATCATATCAGAGTTATGTTGGGATATGACCCTTTGGGCTTAATTATTGTATTGTTTTTCTCCCTTGTGAGATGGATTCATTGCATTACGCTTCATGGTGGTATCTGTTGAGCTTGTGTGCCGGTTCTCTCGTTTGATTCTCTTCAATTATTGGGCATATCAAATTTGTCGCTTGTTTGGTGCACTAATTGCATAATTATGCGGCTCTAGGTAGGATTTGTGTGGCATATTGGTAGAGCAGCTTGTATTGGATGAGGTAAAGTTATTTGGCCTGAATTGAGTGCCATCAGATTTGATTAAGCTATGTTTAGAACTATAGTGTCTTTAGTCAGCCTAGATTTTGGCTTTGGTTCTCGTCATGCAAGAGAGTTCCATGACTGGTTGATATGATGGGGGGTTATGAGTTTATGTGTGTTTCTTTCATCATCGATTGTGTTCGAAGCTTTGGAATACGGTTTTTATTGATAGGATGTTATATACCGGTACAGTATTTTCTATTTGAATGACTATTGTGGTCGGAAGCTATGGCTATGTGTATCTATGTTATGTGGAATATTATTTGAATACACTTGGGATATGGTTACGGCTTGATGCAGCTTAATACTGACTTATACAGCATATAGATGCAAGAATCGTGTATCATAATTAATTTGGGAAGTTGTAGAATGGGTTCTAAGGGTTGTAAGCTAATGTTAAGGTAATGATCATCTCTTAGATTGTGTTGTCAGACTTATATAGATTGGAATGAAGTTAGATCACCCATGGGTATGGGTGTGGTGAGTTTATACAGTGATTTGATGGCTTTGGGATGATTCTTCACATATTCGAGGATTAACACATGTTTAAGTAGGGGAGACTGTATTGACCAGACAAGTTGTTATGAGAAGTTTTATTTAGTTAGGTGGTTTGAGGTCATGCGTAGAAATGTATGGTGTATTATGACACGTGTGTATCGTTTGTTTTGGTTCCTTAGCAGTTCGTGATTGATTTGGAAGAATGATTCTCAACTAGGAAGCTTTAAGTTGGAAGAGTTGACCAAGCTTGAATTTTGTGTATTTGACCTCGCGATAGAGTTTCTATTATTCCAATAGGGCCATATAGTAATTTTGTGACTTAGGCCTATGCCCGAAATTGGATTCGGAGGTTTCTAGTCTTATTTGGTACTTTTGGCGAAGGTTGACAATTTGAAGGTTTAGAATTTTCTTAAGTTTCCATGGTTTGACTCTATGTCTATTGGTATCTAATTTTGGTTTTGTGACTTTGTACGACTCCGTCTTTTCATTTGGAACATGTTTGCAAAATTTGGTGTCATTTCGAGTTTGTTTAATAGCAATTACACGTATGTTGTCTTTTTGCAATTGTTACGTTTCATTATAATTTTCGTGTGTTATGTTATCTAATTCGTGGTTTTGGACGGTATCTTGGTATTTTGATCACGCAAGTGAGTTTGTATGATGATTATGTACTTGTGCAATTGGTTGGAGTGGAGCCCTGAGGGCTTGGGTGAGTTTTGCGATGCGTCCCGGAGAGTTTGAGAAAGGTTAGGATTTTTGTAGGTGTTCAGTTCTCGCATTTGCGAGGAAATGGTTGCATTTTTGGTTACCGCATTTATGAGATCCTGCTCGCTTTTGCGATGTTGCGCAAGGGGACAAACTTTTGCCATTTCGGAACTAATATCACATTTGTGATGGATTCTGGGTTCGCATATGCGAACCCCTGATCACATTTGTAATGGGGAGCTGGGACTGGAGAAGGCCGCTTTTGCGATTGCTTTCTCGCACTTGCGAGCCTGCTAGGTTCGCATTTGCGAACCAATTGTCGCATTTACAATAGGCTCAGGGTTGGGGTAGGCTTTGCATTTGCAATGCCTGTGTCGCATTTGCGAACCTCTTGTCGCAAATACAACATCTGCAACTGAGTATATGTAGTATAATTCAGGACTTAGCTTCATTCATCACATTTTTGAGCCCTAAACTCGGTGGAACGTGATTTTGAAGAGTCATTTTCATATAAATTAGTGGGTAAGTGATTTTGATCCTTTTTTATTACATAATATGATTGTTTAGGAGATTTAACATCTAATCCATGGAATTTGAAGAGAACTTTTGGGAAATTTTGTGAACAATAATAACCCAGTAAAATTCCACAGATGGTGTCTAGGAGGTTAGAATTAGCATGCCCCAAACCTGGGAGGCATGGAGTGCTGGCCCGAGCAAACCACTCTATAACTCATTCTTTTTCTTCTGCAACTATCATGGGCCAACATGGCCACAACTCGTAATTTATAACAAAAAAGTGGGAAAACTTGTCTCAATGAACCATCATTCTTACATACAGGCCATCAAGGCCTCTTACATACTGTACATAATGAACATGTGTCTACAAAGCCTCTAAGATAATTCGACATCAAATGGGACAGGGTACCGGCTACCCATAAGTCTGTAACAAAACTCTAACACGATGACTTATAGACTAGGTTGCACTCTGAATGAGGTGGCGTATTACCAATCATTCGCTGAATGCTAACCTCATCTACTATGAGGGCTCGTCAAACTAATAATCTATACCTGCAGGCATGAATGCAGCGTCCACAACAAAAGGACGTAAGTACGAATAATTTACTAAGTATATAAGGCATGTAAATCAGTATATAAAGGACATGGAAGAAACATGTAATAAAGGACACAACCAGTAAGTCTGGATAGCTCTGTAAATCATGAAATATTTATAATGTCATTCATATGCATATAAATATCATATAATGCATAGGTCTGTGCATACATAACATCATTAAGCCAATGAGGAAATCCCATCACATCATCTCAGCCTCCGTGGGCAAAATCATCAATGTATACTAACTGATCAGGTGGTGGTACATATATAAAGTTGTAACCTTTTCTCATACCCCATATACATATAATATACACGTATATAACGCCATCTGGTCATGGGTAAATGCACATTTATAAATGAATGCAATGCATAATGAAGTAAGTCAACACAATCTCTCGAAATGTCATGAGACCCATGAACAGACGATATGATAGTAGGACACATGGGAATCAAGAACTTAGGCATAACTAGTACGTCTATGAATAGTGTCTTTTATGAAAGTTGTGTGTTTGCTCATTTCGTTTGTATTGTATAGATCATGCCTAAAGGAAAGAAGGAATAGCCTTAACATACCTGAGTCGATTCTCTTGATAATTCCTCTAACACACGTCTTTTGCGACACTCGCGTAACGGCGGATCGATTTTCACTGAGCTTTCCAAGAACAATTTTTGCCCATTTAAATCTTTGAACAAGAACTAAGCACTTCTTATGATCATGGCATATTTCATGTTGTTGGACATATGGAGTATCACGGATGTATGTTTTTGCTATGTTTCTAAAGTAAGAGACTCCCTAATAATAGAAGGAAATATTTCAACCTTCTTTCTACATCTTAATTGCAAAAGAGGTATAATATGAAGGCTTAAAGGCTTGCATTGTCACGTGTAAACAAGGCACACCAAGTTCTGTGACTCATGTGAACATTGGTGCCACCCTTGGCCAACTTCATACAATGTGGCAGCCCACAATTTCCCCTAAAACGCCACCTAATCCCATAAACCAAAGAGTCACCATTTGGATGTTTGAGTCATTTTCACTTGTTGCCATGTGGGGGGTGATGTTCCCACCTAACGTATCCACCAATTTCCTAAATGTGCCATCTTGATCTATTACTTAAGAGTCATTTAGTGGGCTTTCCTTGGCTGCCACGTTGGGAGGCTTATCAAGTCAAGCCTATCCAAACATTTTAATTACTTATCGACCCCAATAATTTGAAGACTAAGCCACCAAAACTCCTTAATCTTGCTACCTAGCTCTAAGACTTGCCTAGTCAATATTGAATTCCCTACTTGCTGCCACCTTAATCCTTATAAAGTTGATTAGTCACGAGCCCCCCTTTTCCTCATGATTCCACGTGGATTCATACAAATTACACTTATCCGCTTATAACTAATTCCATATTCCATGACTTTATACCAACATTTAACCAATTATTCACACAATAATTTCTAGGTCTCGATTCACTTAAATACTAATATATTTCATATACCTTACTATTATGATCGTGTGGTACCTTGTATGGTACTAGTCCATTAATACGGAGTATTATAGCTTGGACCGTATTTTATCCCTAAATACCAAACATCAACGAAACTCGCTTTCTTCGATTTGTTTACCCTATGACCTTCACAACACTTATTTATCACTTGATATAAATATCATAATCACTTATAACCTCAAAAATAGTCTTGTCATTGAACTTATGTCAATTCTCTTATGACAAATCCAACGCACAAAAATACGGGATGTAACAAGAATGTACATAGACCTTACCCCTAACCCAAAGGGGTAGAGAGCCTTTTTCTAGGAGACCCTCAACTCAAGAAGACGAAAATAGATAACAGAGTCTGTGACAGCAACAAAAATAAGAAAAATAATATAAGCATCATAGAAAAAAGAAAATAGATGGAAAAGTAATAACAACCACCATTAATAACGCCATAGTATAGTGAAACAATGGAAATATAGTGCAGAGTTAACATGCACCACTAATGGTCCAAGACAATACCCTAAGAGACTAATCCCCCCTTTGGAACGAAGGAGAAAAATGCTCGACTCCTTCCTAACCTTTAACCCAAAATGCTCGACCTCCACACCTTCCAATAAAGAGCCATGTCCTCAAAACTCTAAAGTTGAGTCGTGTCCTGCCTGATCACTTCACCCCAATAATTCTTAGGCCTCCCTCTACCTCTTCATAACCGCCAAATCCATCCGCTCAAACCTCCTAGCCAGATAACCTTGGCTTCTCATCCGCACGTACCCAAACCATCTAACCCTAGCTTCTCGCAGCTTGTCATCTATGGGATCCATGCCCAACTTCTCAAGAATATCTTCAATCCTAATCTTATCCAACCTAGTGTACCCACACATCCATCTAAACATCTTCATCTCTACTGCTTGCAACTTCTGGATATGGGAATTATTGACTGGCCAACACTCTACCCCATAATATATGGCCAGTCTAGCCACCTCTCCATAGAACTTGCCCTTATGTTTCAGTGTAACATTCTTGTCACACAGTACTGCAGACGATAACCATTATTTCATCCACCCACCCCTATACGATGCATGATATCCTCATCTATCTCTCCAACCCCCTGGTGTAAGGCGCCGTAAAACGTTTTGCAAAAGAATTATAATGTTTTGTGCTGCCGAATTGCTCGGACTTTTTGGGTTGAACAATACACTGGAGAGTAAAGGAAAGTTTTTGGCAAAAGAGGACATTTTTGCTGCCCACTATGCGGTCGCAGATTCACTCTACGGACCGCATAATGGATACAAAGTGAGGCAGGGAAGGGACATTTTGGAGGTCAAGTTTGCAGCGCATTATGCGACCGCAAACCAGCTCTACAGTGCATTATGCAACCACAGAACAGGTCCACAGGCCACTTAATGACCGAGACCGAGTCAGTCATGCCAAGTTTTGGAGGCCAATTATGCGTCCTATTCTGCGGAGCGCACATCTATTATGCAGTCGGATATGCGACCGCAGATCCTGTTCCGAGGCAACATTTTTAGGTTTTTTCAACCCGACCCTACTTCATTAAATAAACGAAATGGACCATTTTTTACAAACAATCTGACATTTTAGAGTGAGAGAGAGTGACCTAGAGTGAGAAGGTGTTCCTCAATAATTATTTTTCAATTCTTGCTCAAATCTTGGAAGATTATGAAAGAAAACTCACAAGGTCTTCATCCTAATTTTGGTTCAACTTGTTATATTTCTAAAATATATTGAAGTTGCTAAGCATTCCGGAACATTTTAGACTTTAAGGAAGCTTTATGGAGGTATGTTGGCTAAATTCTGCTCTATGGAGGTATGTTGGCTAAATTCTGCTCTTAAAATTAAATTCTGCTCTTAGAATTGAATCCCCGAGTGGTTCATTATAAATTGGCTATTCTGACTAAGTTTGTGTCGAAAGATACATGTTCAATAAATATCCCAAATGATTTATTAATGTTATATTATCAATTGAGGGTGTGTTCAAAATATGCGTTGTGCATTAATAATGTTTCGACTTCAAGTTATGTTCAAACGAAGGCTATTATGCCAAATTTTGTGAACTATCTGTAAATTTCCCACATGTGTACTACGAACCTTGAATTGAATTGTATTTGTTTTTGATGATGATGATGATGTTTGAAATTGAAAAGGTGAGCATGAAATACTAAATACAGCCAACGTGCTAAGAATTATTTTATAATTGTGGCCACTAGTGCCAATGAAATGAAAAGATGTGAAAGAAGTATGAAATGCGATGATTTATATAAAAAAGGTTGATGTCTCGAATAAGACAACCTTGCCAATCGGGTCGAGATCGGACATACATGGTCGATGCGACTTGTACCCTAGTGACAATGTATTACGGAAGAGGTTTCAAGCTATCAGTGGTTAATTATGGATCAACATTAAGCTGAATCAATAATGGATGGATAAAATTTAAAAGTTTGAGATGAGATTAGGCCATCATTCTTAAGATGAACAATGATGAGGAAGCATTAGAAAACATAGATTTATACATATAGGATAAGCTGAGATAGCGTAACTTGGAGTTGGGCAGTAGATATCGGTAATAATAAACTGAAGTAAGTGTTATGGTATAGTATAACCTACCTAGATTTAGTAGATATCAGTAATAATAAACTGAAGTAAGTGTTATGGTATACTATAACCTACCTAGATTTAGTAAAGCCACAAGCATAGATAACCGAGGCTATGAAATAAGATATAGAAATAGTCGTATGTTCGACAAAGAACCAAGCAAAGGACTTCAGTACACATATAGATGCCTAGAAGGATAGCTTGTCATAGTTTTATACATGTTCACAAAGTGCATCCTAGAGATTGGCTAAAGGCTGGAGGAAAAAGAAGAGAAGGGTCTCATAGTCGCACATGCTGCATGATAGAAGGGAAAAATAGTTACGAGATTGGATGAATTCCGACTACAAGTCGTGATGTGAGAAAGAGGCCTAAAGGAAGGAATGCCATGGCCTTCAGATTTACTCGCAGAATAATTGCATGATGTAAAAGACAATATTAAAGTATTCGTAAGAGCCATAGATTATGAGACTGATAAGCGCATAAGTCAACATTCGAAGATAAATGTTCCAAAGGGGGGAATGATGATACACCCCATGTTTTCATACGTGAGAGTACATCGTAAGTCAATTAATGTAATCTCAGAAAATATGTTTGGTCGAAAGTCGACAAGTTGGGAATGTTATAACATGTACTTTTGGGGTGATAATATGGTTATTTACATGATAAGGAGGTTATGTTATGATTTATTTTATTCATATGATTTTCTTGTGTTATGTTTTGAAGCTAAGCGAGTTGTGGAACAAAAGATCGCAAAGGTCATCACAAGTTACATTCATAAATGTACTGAAAATTAGGTCAAATGTAGCAGAGCTCTTCTCCCAATATACAAGGAATTAAGGGATTCTCCACCTAGAAAATTGAAAATTTATGAGTCTAATTTCTAACACAATAAACCGTTTGTCGGTACTACATCAGAATATAGAGATATTTGCATATTCGCGAGACTGCACTAGTAGCTCCCAATGGGACCGACTTAGGTGGTGGACGACCCTTGAACATTTTAACGGGGTTAGACGCCTCATTTTTGACTATTTTTGACCAAGGAAATTTCCCAAATCTCTCAATACCTCTCTAAAAGTTTTCCAAGGTTCCAAGTCTAATGCAAGGTGGTTTTACCTAGACCTATCCTCAAAAGTTAGCCTAAGTGAAGAAAAGAGTCTCTATGGTGTTGTAATGCCATTAAGGGTGCTTGTAAGTTAAGGGAAGCTTTGGTTCGAGTATGTTTATGATTATTTAAGGTATGTAGAACACTCTATTTCTTTGGCTTAAGCTTATATATGCATTGTTTATGTTATTTGGATGAAGAATTACAAGATACAACTTGCAGTTTCATAAGAAGTTGTTCTCTCATATTGGACTATTTTGGAGTTGCGTATATGACTTCATATGGCTGGAAATCGCGGGGAATGACCTGGTTATAGTGTTTGTATTGTTGTTACGCTAGTAAATATTTTTAGTTTGTTGATGATGTTTTAAATAGGAGAATAAGCAACCACACAATACCTAGAACTGTGGACTTGGGGAAAAAAGGAAAACAAGGGAGATGCTGCCCGTTTTAATAATAAATAAGCTCATCTTTCGTTGTATGACAGTTTCATCTTTCGTAGCTTAATGATAGAATTATTATCACTGTTGTAGATTAAAGTGCGATGAGACAATTTCAGCGTGGTCATTGGATATACTGTGATAAATGTAAGGCCCCTTAAATATTTGTTTCAAGAACTCAAGGTTTGTGATGCCGAGCTAGGCTAAGGTGTAAGGCCCATTGAATTTCTATTGCTAATTCGGTTGATTTCGAGCTTAGGAATACAATTTAATTTAGAGTCGAACCACATCAGAATTACTGGAGTGAATAAAGTTATTTGGATACTTGGGGATAATAATTTTATTAATCTTTGAGTGTTGTAATAATGGGTAACCTTTGGATGTTAGTTTCAAAGCAATAAGACTAAAGAAAACACAGTGAGCTATCTCCCCATAGCACAACTATAGCACAAGAGGGAAGTAGAAGAATTTAGCAAACCAGTGAGCTAAAGCCTTTTAGCACATGGATAACACCAGTGGAAAATATAGTACCTGATTTTAGCAAATCAGTGATCTAAAACCTTATAGCACAGTGATAACACCAGTGGAAAAATACTGTACCTGGGCCTATTAGTACCTAAGCGGGGAGAGAGAAAAATAAATGGATTTCAAGACTAGGGCCTTGCTTTCCATCACCCATCCGGGAAAGGCTTCCAAAACACACTTATGGTGAGTTTCTAAGTGTGTTTTTATGTTGATTCCACTTCTCAATCACTAGTTACAAAAAGGTTTTGTATTGGATTCCATAGGATTTCTTCAAAATCTCAAGAACACCCCAAAAGTTGACTTTCAAGATTTGGTCTACAAGATGTAATCTTTCACCCTTAAACCTTCATGCATGGATTGATAGTGAATATATGAGAAAGGAATAGGTACTAGCATTTATGATTTGGTGATTGGAGTCCGTAATTAATTAAACTAAATTATTGGGTATTGTAGAGATTTTGTAATGAGTTAATTAGTAAAATTTGGTAGATGTGAGCTCATTGATGATTATAATGGTGCTAAGAAGGTAGTTAGTGGACAAAGGATGTTGCAGTATCTCCTTTTGGTGGTAAGGAAGGATTGTTGGATGAAGAAACACCATTACTAGAGCTAGTTGAATGCTATGCACTCTAGTTGTTTGATAAAATGCCAAAATGACCAAAAACCTGGAAATATTTACTAATATTGGTCCACTTAATTATGTTGAGAAGTTGTAAGAGTAGTGGGTGGTTTTAGAAGCACCAAAGAGATCCATCAAGGTATGTTGGCTAAACTTTCTCTCTTGAAATTAAATTCCATAATGTTCCCGTAAGTTTCAAAGTATGGGTTGTGTATTAAAATGTTGTGGCTTTGAATCGTATTTCAAATGAAATCTAGTATGCCAAATTGTGTGAGAAAATCTCAATATTCTTAAGACACTTAATTGCTCATATGTGTACCTAAAGTCTTGATTGTAAATGTCTTATTGTTGATAACCTATAAAGGTGGTTGGAAATGAAATAATTGAATTGGGGATATAGAGTGTGGCCAACGTGCCAAGAATTGAAGTTAGGACTGTGGCTAGTAGTGCAAATGATTTGATAGAATGCGATAAAGAATATGAAATGAGCCTTGACTCAACTGTATTAAAATTGATATGGAAAATAGAATTTTCCTAAGAGCTTTTGTACTCAATTCATGCCCATTAGTGGCTGCTTTAACTAATGCTTTGCTTTATAAATATATCCAGTGTGATTCGAGTTCTATATACTCATGTGTTGAAATTGTACATTGTCATTTATGGGGAAGAGTATTGCAAGAGTAAATGGTGTATTGATTGTTTATTAGTTGTCATGTGTGTTTCTATTGTTGGTTGGTATGCCTCATTCTTTGGGAAGAAACCATTTGTGTTTGTAGTTCCCATTTCAAATGGATTGGAAGTATATGATTTTTGAAATTTTCTATATGTTGATATCAGATGGTGATCTTTGAAATTGAAAGAGGTGAAAGTGTGAAATACGAAATACGGCCATCGTGCCAGGAATAAAGAATCATGTGAACGGCCAAATGAGCCAATTAAATATTGTCGTTATGAATGACTGAAAATACTAATGAGAATTTGGATAATGTGAAAGATATTTAGGTGAGTAAAATTGTATTTATGTTACCTCTGTGTGCAAATCAAATGAAAATAAAATGATTTTGGGAGCATCATTAGCAAAATCGAGGAAGGGTGGGTCATAAGGCCAATACCTGAAACTACACGTGACGGTGTAGGGGTGGATTGGGATTATTCTCCTTATTTGGAATGAACTTAGAACATTTGGGAAATTTTGATATTATTCTCCTTAATTTGGATGAAACTAGAACCTTTGTGGATTGGAAATGTCAACCCCCACGGCATATGTGGGAAGGCGGCCTAGCTGATCGGGTGAAGATCAGATGCCATATTGCACATATGGTGGTACTACTCTTGGTAACAACTTTCTTTCGCAGTACATGTCAAACCATATTGTTCGTGGGGAGATAGCCAAGCCGATCGGGAATATCGGTGGTATATCGGTNAGCCAAGCCGATCGGGCATGATCGGACTCCGTGCTAACAAAGACGGTGGTATATCGGTGCTAATGATCTCCCAACCAAAATTGTATATGAAGTTTATATTTTGAAAATTATTTTGTTTTCACTAGACATTTGGATATTGCTGGCTGTGACTTGTTGTTTCTATATGTTGCCTTGTTTTATGTCCATTCTATTTTATAAGAGGACTTTTAGCTATACATACTAGTAGTATTCGACAGTACTAACGCCCTTTTTCCGGAGCCGCTGAATCTGTTTAATAGATGTTGGTGGTTCTACAACATGCGACATTGATCAGTGATAGCATTACCCTATTTTCAGCTGATATGGTGAGCCCCACTTCATTTCGGGATCATGTTTCTTTTGTTTCTTATGTACTATTTTTGAGGTATAGCCGAGGCCTTGTTGCCGACATTTCCATATTACTCTTCTATTGTACTTAGAGGCTCCATAGATAGGTTGTGGGTTATGGTTGATGTTGGGAATTGAACTAGAAATGTTGGTATTTAAAAATCATGTTTTTCATTAATTCTACAAACTCGTTATATTTTGGAGATTATGAATGAAGCTGCTAATGGGAATGAAATTGAAGTTATTAATCTAATCTTTTCAGTGTTGATTAATGGAGTACGTCTCCTCTTTATTAATGGGTGAGTTTGGGTAGAAGGTAATCTAACAGAATTGCTTGGCTAGGTTGTCTTGGTTGAGCGCCGGTGGCTCTTCCCGAGTTTGGGGTGTGACAAACTTGGTATCAGAGCCTAAGGTTTTAAAGTGTCCTAGGATGTCTCAGAGCTGTGTGTAGTAATGACCTTCTTATCGGTGTATTATCAACCACATCTATAATGAGGAGGCTACATGGGCATTTAGGAAATTTAATACTTCTTGGATATTCCACATTGTGCGATAGAGCTCAAGATAGCGAGTTAATTTCCTCGTTATGTATCATTTTTCATATGAGTAACCCACGGGTTCGAGGCAGTGAGAAGGAAATGAAAGAATTAGTTGCTAGGGAAAATGTCCCTATTCCTATTAATGTCACCACGCCACTAAATCATGTGGTGAGAGAACGTAAGAAACGAAAGGGTGTTGTTTGTACCAATAAGCGAGAATGTTTGATATGAAATAATAGCCACTCGGGTTTATGTTAGATGATTCTTGAACCATGTTATGGTTGTGTAAAGAGGGGTCACAAGAAGAACAAATGCCCTAGGTTGGGTACACCCATCCCGTTCTGCCCGACATGCGGGAATAAACATGTAGCATCGTGTTGTGAGTATGCTCAGGAGCGTGTTAGGGGTGGCGGGAATTGGGAAATTTCAAAGGCCCACATAGAAAACCGGTATAGATATTGTTACTACCGTCATGAAGGCTTGGAGGAAGGATAAGGGGGATGTTTATAATGTATGCAAAAGGGTAAAAGTCAGGTTAGTGGGATGAGTCGGCTTAGCGGACCTCATATCTGTTGTGTAAAATGTAGGTGATGTCATTCGGGGGTATGTCACTATGGTACCAATGTATGTTATGGATGTGGATTCGAGGGGCATCAGTTAAGGTACCGTCCTGTCAACCTAAAGTCATCAAGTAAGTCACTCCTTAGTACATCATTATAAACACCGCATTATTTTCCTTATTGTATATGTACATCCATATTGAATAGGCCTTCATAAATATGGTCTTAACCAAAACATTGAATCACAAAACATTGCATGTACTTACTCTTTGAACGAGACGCCTATTTCATGAAGCCACTTTATCACAAATTCTCTTATTTACAACCTCTTGAGGAATTGAGTGCTATAATGATTTCCTTGGAATGAGTTATAACACTAGGTTAATACTTCCCACTGCTTCCTTAAATTCTCAACAAGGGACTATACCTGATGAATTCCTTATAGAAACTTTTTTATTTAAATGGATAACATCTGCTCACTTATACTTACGCATGCACCGTCATACAGTTTACCTATGTGGTATCAACTCCAATGTAAAGCAGCCTAGTGTTGAGAACCTTCTTGAGCCAATCTTTTTCTCTCCATTGTATGTGGCTCCTGTGGTTTGAACAATCACTTTGTCCTTTTGCGAATATTATCATGAATCCTTTTCACTGTCTAGTAGAATGAGAGCATATCTCAGCACCTATCACATGTGTACCTGTCAATTGAAAGGGGTCACTTGTCCGCATAAAGTTTCTGGAAATTTTGAGATTTTCACAAATTCGTCACAAGAAGATCTTTTTGCTCACCCATCTTAGTATGACTTTTACGTCCACCTAGATCATGCATCAGTGACTAACTCACTTTGTTCCAAATAAAGTAGTCACTCATTATGTCGCCTGATATTATGTAAGGCCCGTAAAACTTTTCCTAAAAACCCGGGTTCCGTGATGCCAAAGTAGGCGTAGGACTAACTCACTTTGTTCCTAATATAGTAGTTGCGATCCGCAGAGTGAGGAAGTTAATTGGGCCAGTTTGGATGAAATTTTGCGGTCGACTATGTGACCGCATAACTGTTATGTGGTTCATTATGCGACCGTAGAATAGGTCCACGGGCCGCATAGTGAACGCAGACACGGCCAGGTTTTTGGTTGTTTTGGTCACCTATTATGCGACCGATATGCAGTCCGCATATCGATTATGCGATCGCATATGCAATCGCAGACCTTGTTCTGGAGCTTCTCTTACACCATGTGTGTCCCAAGGTGACGTAATGCATATGAGACTTGTTAATCATGATTTAAATGATTTAAAGTCACAAAATGTCTATATATGGTGTTTTGATACAAAATATAATGTTTGGGAAAAATCGGATTAAAGTTGCAGAACAACCGACTACAGATTTGCCCTGTAATAGAGCTTTTGGAGAAATATATTTCGTGTGCTATATGAGGACATATAATATACCAGATTTAAAGTCTTGGAATTTAGTTTCGATTTCACTTAACAGTTCATTCATACGACATCCGGATAAAAATATATAAACGTCGAAAGATGGGCGAAGGAGAGGGTGCCAGGCTAGCACCTTTTGACTTTTCAAACGTTGATATATATATGTCTTAACTCGTGTCTCTCTTCATTTCTACATAGAACCTGACAGGAGAACACCATAAAACGTATCCTTGAGCTCTCCAATAGTGTTTCAAACAAGATTATCATCACGGGCACGGAATAAAGAAGCGATAACGTTAAAACAATCCCTACGACGTAAGTATCCCTATATCGCCTCTCTTTTTCTTTGTAGTTTGAGTTTTGGAAGGTACTTCATAGTTAAGAAAAGGTATACTTTCTGTATTTAAGTGTTTAAATATCAAGGAATGTTGATAAATTCGTTTCCTAATAGTTAGAACTCACGGGACGGTGATTGGAAGTCGTGAGTTCGAGTTATTTGACTTGTAGTGGACTATTTTGTGTGGGTTGTTTTATGGTATATTATGATGGAGATAAGGTTGGAAAATGATGCTTACATGTTATTATTGTTGTGCTATTGTTGTTGTTAGTATACGGTATTGCAGGAGGGCCTAGTTACAGGGGAGATGCTGCCCAAATTGACGTAAACGAGCTACTACTTTAAGTTGAGGACTTAGCCTTTACTCAGCATTGATTTTGAATCTCCTTTTGATGTGGTAGATTGAATTGAGTTTTTTGATGAATTTCTTGGAAGGTATTAAGGAATAAATAGAGTTAATGCATGTTAAGGCTATATCTTCTTTCTTTTTGGCATGATCCGAATGATACAAACAAAACGAGCAAAATACGCAACTTTCATAAATTAC
This sequence comes from Nicotiana otophora, assembly GCA_000715115.1. Taxonomy (NCBI): domain Eukaryota; kingdom Viridiplantae; phylum Streptophyta; class Magnoliopsida; order Solanales; family Solanaceae; genus Nicotiana; species Nicotiana otophora. Next base: position 28,921 of record AWOL01S0033856.1, read on the forward strand.
TTTATTCATAGAAATACTAGGGGTGTCTATATTCTTGATTCCCCATGTGAATTATTATTATATCCTCTGTTCATGGGTCTCAGAAAAATACGTATTTGATAAAGTTTGTCCGAAAAGCATATTGATTTTATGATATTCGAGAAACCTTATTAACGTATGTCTGATGCATTTCATGCATTTATACATGTACATTGACGCATGGCTAGAGCTATTCAGGCTTACATGTGGAGTCCTTTACTCCATGTTCCTCTCATGACTTTTATTTACTGGTGTTCATTCCTTACATACTCGGTACTTTATTGAGACTAATGTCCCTTTTGCCTGGGACGCTGCATTTCATGCCCGCAGATCCCGATAGACAGGTTGAGAGTTCTCTTAGTAGGTTATCAGCTCAATACTAGGTGTTTGTGCACTCAACTTGCTCTCAAGTTTCCTATTTAACCAGTATGATTTGAATATGTATTGTTTGGTATGGCGGGGCTCTGTCCCGACCTTTATGATATTTATGTATTCTTAGAGGCTTGTAGACAAATTTAATGTATACGGATAATGGTATGGCCTTATAGGCCAGTACGTCATATGCATAAGTCGGTATATCAAGTTGGGTCACCCTATATTGAGTATTTCCTAATGCTTTATTCTACTTACTCTCCGACTCAATTACCTATGATAGTATGATATGAAAGATAAGTTACGTTGGTACTCAGTTGATTAAAGTATCAGGTGCCCGTCATGGCCCATTGGCTTGGGTCGTGAAAAAAGTGGTATCAGAGCAGTTCTATCCTAGAGACTCTACAAGCCGTGTCTAGTAGAGTCTTGTTTATAGATGTGTTGTGCACCACACTTATAAGTAGGAGGCTACAGGGCATTTAAGACTGTCACTCTTTCTTCTTACTCTAGATCATGTGGTAGAGCTCAACTGTAAGAAATTCAAATTCCTTAATTCTATTTTATTCATTATACAATGACATATACATCTAGAAAGACAGTTGGTAAAAGATTGAATGTGGTTGTGAAAGAGTTGAGTTAGAGGAACTCGATTTTGCATCATGCTTATGATGAGTAAATGTAAGACCTTCAGTAGATATGTGTGTACTACGACGTGTGAGCCTCTTGATAAGGATCCCTAAGGCATGAATATCTATCTACCCCTATGGTAAAAAGCAACTAGAGAATCAGAAGGTAGATACAAGTTTCAACAAGTAAAAGAAGCTAGGTGAAGAAGGATACGAGGTATGTAGTTAGTGAAGATTATCTTTTTTTATAATTGAGGCAGAGAAATATAAGCATTCTGAGTTACTTTCAACAATAACAAAGATATATTCACTTGACAACACTCATTTCAGTCTAACATATATAATTTAAGAGAATGATGGGATATCGACATCTAGCCGGGGTTAGAGTAACCCAAATTTGTGGATGGATTTTTATCATTAGCTCACATTTCTGATGGATATTGCAAACGTGGTAATGGTTCTCTGTGTGAGGCACCCAGATGGTGCACTCTAGAATAGTACAATCAGATATGAATACTAGAATGTTCAGAAATTTTAGAAGATT